>CM051024.1:1717500-1760000 GCA_027627225.1 Congeria kusceri
TTGATTTATATATAATCATTCAGGGCACAATGTTAAAAAATACATACAGGACCTCATGTTTAAAAAAGACAACCTAAGAATCCAGAAAATGTTCAACAAATAAATTAGTATTAAATAACAATTTACCATTTGCCACGAGCAGCCAATTGTATAAACACTGGTTATAATATACCTAGGCAAATCACTTACCACGGTCAAAAATTTGGTTAAGATACCGCGGTAGATTTTCTCTTGTATAAAGCTTTTTACCTCGCGGTATCTGAACCACGGTAATTGAGCGATTTTTACCTGGGTTGTTTTACCCAGAATTCATAATATTTATTTACGCGGAAATTTCCAAACGATCGAAGTAAGAAATCAAAATGGCCAAAATGAATTAAATTGAAGGAAAGAACTACTAGTCATGATATTTAATTAAAAGCCTTCACACAGTCATAAGTTAAACAATGATATATTTGCAAAAATATATTTAAAAAATGTACATTGTGAAAAAACACACAAGCACTATACTGAAATGAGGATACTCAACACATCAATATTTCAACACATTTAAACTTATTATTAACACATTTGCAGATCTGCTTCTCCATCTATTTGGAGATAAATACCATGTAAATCTTTAAATTAATTTTGTATATCTCCTATAATCTGTGTCTAGCCTTTTACGTGAATTATACTTAAAGACTTTTAAACACTCTCTGAAGTTGGGCCCATGACGATCATTATAAAAACATTGCATGTTCAATGTGTGTCCTTTTCAGAATAACAAAAACAAAATAAGGATTAACTTGCATTTCATATTAAAAACATAAACAGAGTACAGAAAACAACTCCTGAAAATATGCAAGTATTTCACACTAAAAAATATGCATGTATGTCACGCTAATTATATTAAATCTATTCAGCACTCTTTTACTTACATTTCAAAGATTGGAATTCTTATTGATATAGTCCGTTTGATGCCTCTAATATGATTCCGATTCAGACTCATCAACCCATCACGATGACGTGTACAATTTGTCAAAAATGTGTGATGTCATCGAATCTATTCTGGGTCAATAGACGTGTAGAAATCGTGAAGTGTACATCGGAGAATTAAAGATGCAAATATTGATAACTTTATACTTGAATTTACGTTTAATGTATGGCTATATATATGCGTTGATCTATATTCATAGATGAATGTCCGCCATGTTTGTTGTGGTTAAAATACTATACCCAAGGTAGGCTAGGTGGGTAAAAATATACCGCGATAAGTGCGTGGTTAATTTTTTGGAAATTGTTTATACAAACCGTTTTACCTATGGTAGGGTTCAGGTAACTGCGGTATCATTGTTTACCCCGGTAAGAAATGTTTATACAATTGGCTGCAGGAGGTCGTGGACTTGTTCTCTGCTCGGGAAACGTTCGAATGATCTTTCTCAAAAGAAATCAAGTACTGGTTCTACCCAGGAAACGGACTCTGAAACGTCTCAATAAGCTCGTGATTGCGGCACAATCGAGCTTGAATATTATGTATAAACTTACTCAGGATATGCAAAGTATGGCAAATTCATATAACACTGTGATACAAGTTTGAAAGGGGAAACTGACATCAGCAGAATATATAAGTTACATAGAAAACCATCAACTATTTAACTAGTATTTGGAGCGCACGTTTACCTTTTGTCCCGCCTATAAGTAGCATTAATCCAATAGTGAAGAACATCTTTCGTCTTCGTCTTCTTTAATTTATGATGCACACAACATTCCACGACGAACTATTGACTATTAAATGAATGTTTATCCATACTAATTACATTGTTTTTAAATGTTGTTAGTTCAATTCAATTCAAATATCAACTTGATGCTTCCCGTGTAAATACGTATTATACACTAAAACGAAAAAGGAAGTTTAAATTCATCCACGTAAGCAGGGTCAAACCGCTATCTAAATTAAATTCAAGTAGGGTGTTTATCTCAAGCAAGGGATAATCCAAAACAAATAACACTGTCATTGATTAAATACTGTTATCTAGGGTGTAACTATCCCGAGTTTCTTATGCCGCTTTTTTATATTGCAGTTTTTATCTATAATAATTGTAAATTGTACAGAGAACGACAATTCAAGGTTTCTTCTCTACATTCAAAACTTATTTTGATTGTATTTAACATTTGCAGATTTTCTTACTGACTGTTTAGCATTCTGATTGGATTGCTATCCGACAACATTCCAATGCTGCTTGTCAACAATGGCTTATTTTGTTAGTTCCTGGAAATGAGATGTGGCCTACTCACTATCAAACTTGAATATGAACACATATAGTAACGCACGGTTCTTCTTAAGAAACTAATATCACAATTTCAACATCACAAACGATATGTGTTTCTAAAAACACTGATTTTGGATTATATCGAATGAACTAAAACGGTATTTATATATTGCCATACTAATTTTACTGGATACACTGGATTATATATACATTGTCTTATTAAGTGTTGCATCAGTGCGTAACTGATTAATTGTCTCGCTATTATATATGTTCCATCAACGTGCTTTTTCCTATTCAAATGGTTAAGCTTTGCACCTTATATCTGTTAGAACAACCCGATTTGGCCCAAACAAGCGGTCGGGTCGAGGTCGGTCCCGCTCGGCAGAAGTGGCAAGAGTGCTCCACATTGATCGGTTGATAATCGAGTACTGTCAAAAGTGTCAAAGGACCAAGATTCCAAGGTATCGTGTATCACTTGGGTGTATTTTATGCTGGACAGGTCAGTTTGAGTGTTAAATGATCGTGTACTCATTCTAATTTAGTAGTTGTACTCAATTATTACTCGATCTCTTCCCGGACTGTTATAAGCACACTTGAGGACAGCTCATCCCGATTATCTCAATAGAAGCAAAATACGAAAGTGCTCGCAGTACGCTTCAGAAAAAACGGACATTTATGGGCATGGTCAAATTTCTCGGATGTACAGATTTGACAAACTCGACTGTATAATGGACGCATTGAGTCGAGAGCAGATGATTGTTGATTCTACCATGGTCGCTCAAGTGCTCGCATTGAAAAAGTACGGGAGCTTTTTTTATTACCCTGATATACCGACAGTTGTTTCCCACTTCCCACGTGAATTTATGACTCCGAATAAGCTTAAAAATGCATGCTTGTTTGTTTTCTTAGGTATTAAAAAATATTAGAAAAATGAAGTTTTGCAAAATAATTTCAGTTCCTTTAATTTAAGCCATTTTCGGTGCTGAGAAAATACGCGAAAGTGGCTGTTACATTTCACCCCGAATGATTTTGATGAATGACATTTTTCTTTACAAACAATATCGCGTGACAAAAATAGCGTAGTACAACTGACCTACACATCGTCTGCTATAGTATCTACCACAACTCTTTATTCACTACTGACGTAGTAATTGTCCTGTGTTTATTTTTTGTGCAAAGCATAACTCCATTAGTATTGAATGGATTTTAGATGAAACCAAATATATTTATAGAGGACATTGAAATGAAGTGCAGAGTACAAGATCCATAACTCTGTCTTCAATATTAATACTGTTATTGAACTTTAGTTAATTTTATTGTGCAGTGCATAACTCCATTAGTATCGAAGTGATTTAAAATAAACCCACATATATTGACAGAGGATGTCGAGAGGAAGTGCAGAGTACAAAGACCATAACTCATTTTGTAGGAAGCCTAATTGGTGCCAACATGTAACTGACGTTGTGTTGCCTTCCTTTGACAAGCATATGCTTCGGCAGCATACGTCACATCCTTTGAGAAGCCTTTATTATTTTATAGATTGGATGCTTGAAGCTGTATATTCTAGCACAGATTTTGAAAAAAATTAACAGTGCCTTCACAACGGAGCACGTCCTTACTACGTCCTTCACGTCCTGACAGGACGTGGCGAGAACATGCTAGGACAGGGTTCTCACCGACAGATACGTAGTGGAGACCTGGTAGGATCTTTATGGAAGTGAGGACGTGGAGGAGTTTTGAGCATGCTCAAAACTTACGTTGTGAGGACGTGGAAGGAGCATGGATGCAGTAGGAACGTATCGGAAGCATAGTAGGGACCGCATTGACGTAGTGATTACCTAGTAGAGACTTAGTGATGAATTCGTGAGCGTGTCGCTGACGTGTCGACTGCAGACCTGCGTTCTCACTACGCTCGTTCTGCGTCCGTATCACGCTCATCCCGTCCACGTGGCCTTACCAATATTGTTACAGGTCCTCTCTAGGTCCATGCAGGTCCTTTTCACGCTCTAAACGTTCGTGCTGCGTAAGTGCTGCGGCAGCACTGCGTCAATGCAATGTATTTCGGAAAAGTATAAATGCTTGGGCAGAATTATATCTCCATGCATCAATGATAAAATGATGGGCAAAAAGGATGTCATGTTTCAAATATGTTTCCCAACCGTCAATATACCGTGGCAGAATATCAAATTGTTTCTTTTACGCTGACCAGAAGCAGTCATAAGCGAAAGTCGTCGAGGGTTGCTGGGTCCGTGACTGGCTGAATGTGGAGCGTAGATGTCAACTGTCCTTGAAATTCCTATGGCTAATACAAGACAGAACGATTAGGGGTATTTCTATGACCGGGCGGACGTAGTAGTAGCGTGATGCTTACGTGGCGTGTGTCTGGTGGATGTGAAAGATTCGTTTTATTTGCAAAATTCAGGACGTGGTATAGACTAAAAGACTAAAGCCAAGGAGGGGCGTGATTATTCCAAGTCAGCCCTGGTATCTATTCAGGTAGGCATCAATCGTGATTTGATTTTGCAAGCTTTGGCCAGGTAGATCAACGTTATGAAAGACAGGAAATTTATGTTCTCCAATCAACGGTTTCTCGTTGCGATGCTTGTTATCAAACAACTTGAGCTATTGCCCTCGTAATATGATTCCTTCGCATCGGATCTCCAAACCGTTGGTTATCACCGCAATAACCAAAGCCTACCCGGGAATTATTTGTTAAATAACAATAACAACAACAATAATAATGATAATAATAATAATAATAATAATAATAACAATAATGGTAATGATAACAAAAGTAAAACTAATAATAATAATAATGATGATAATAATAATAATAATAATAATAATAATAATAATAATAATAATAATAATAATAAAGCATGTATGTGCTTGTCATACAGTTTGAACGTCGAAATCAGAATAAAAGTGTAATGTCTGCTTTAATCTTAGTACAGATGCACATGGGTTTGAAATGACAGATTCGAACCCTGTTCGCCGTCACCAAAATCTTCAGCGCATACCACCCGACCATTCTTATTTGACTTATTGTTTGTTTGTGTATCCGTATGAATACTATATTTGATATGAATACAAAATTTAAACTTACACTAAAAATAGTTATTGCATTTATATCCCTATCAAATGGACTGTGCTGATTTTTGGTGTCACAGAGGTGGCTGTCGGACTATCGTCAGGATTATCTTTCCATATAATTCCGTAAACGGGTCAGACACAAACGGGCATCGCGGCTCCTGTGATGATGGATAATTAAACTACTAATTTTTGTGATAAAGTGTAATAAATTGTAGTTCCATAGACCCTTTACGTCTCCTAAATAAACAACGAAATAAATTGAAAATACAGCTTGTATTTTGGTACCTATGCGTATGACCAGATGACACAGTTATAGCGTATGACGAATACAAGCATGAACAATTCACATTTTGATGCAGATTTTATAAAACATAATATGAACTAACGCTCGTATAGATTACACAGCAACAGCATATATTCCTGCAGATAGTCATTTTCAAGAGAAAACTTGTCAATATTTTATGTCTTAAATAAAATATAACGAAAATTAACGTGTTCGCTGGTCAGTTACGCAAAGCCGAATGGCTATTCCACGAGCATAATTGCCGCCAACACAATACACTGAGCGCCCCCTACCGGAGACTTTCATATGCAATGGAAATCAATTTTCCTCTAATTCGCTACGCTCAAACTAGGAAAATTATATTTCCATAGACCCTTTACGTCTCCTAAATAAACAACTCAACAACGAAATAAATTGAAAATACAGCTTGTATTTTGGTACCTATGCGTATGACCAGATGGACGAAAAGTTCGGGCAAATCTAGAAAAAAAAAAAAAAAAATGATTGACAAGTTTTCTAATAACAAAACAAAACGCACATTTATAAACCAAGTGATTTAGAGACAATCAGTCTAGAATTAATATCATCTTTCACATAGCCGTCTTTTGCACTTTCGCTAATCCACCGACCATGTCTTTTAAACAGTCTGTCTCTTACACCACTGTTTGCAGCAGATGTAGCTCCTCCTGATCTTAAGGAGTGCAAACCAAAGCTAGAAATATCTGGTACATGCGGTTGAAAAGCCTTAATAAACTGCTCGCGTAAGCTTGTATAAGACATAGGTTTGTTCAGTTTTCTTGGTTTAAAACCAGATTTAGTCTTAGACAAATTGCAAAAAAGGTAATCGTCTCCATTCAGATTTGCCCATTCAATGTACTTCTGTAAATTTACGTAAGGGCACAAAACAGTTCCTGATTTTGCGATTGGTATCCATGATCCATCTCTATACTTGTCAGTTTTACTCGACTGAACAAAAACTAAAATATATGTATCCTCGAACACAATGTCGGATACTTTTATTTGTAATAATTCTGCACTGCGCATAAACCCCGCATAACCTAGTAATCTGGCGGCAATAATTCTTTGAGACATTACATCTTTATCGTTGTATATACGTTTGTACATAGCTAATAAAATTTCCACCGTTATGGGTTCCTTTTTATTAGTTTGGGTTGACATTGTTCTTTTTGCTGCCTCTAAAACATTAGCTACTATTTTAGAATCAGTGGGAGAAACTAAACCATATAACTCATGCATCCATTTAATCCCATAAAATGCAGATATAACTGGTGCCGGGGTTTTAGCACTTTGAAAAAGAGACACTAAATATAACGCCACCGGAAAAGCCTTAGCGGGCAAAATATCACTACTCCCCAACTGATTGCACAAAGCCCAATTTCTCCATCGAATAAATGCACTTTCATATTTGGAACAGGTACTGTCTGCTCTGGATTTGCGCAAGATGCTCGGGAGCAGCTCCACCCTGTCCGCCAAGACCTCCGGTAAAGCCTCAATGTCATCCGCATGTATCTGAAAAAACATATGTAAAAAGGCAAAAAGAATAAAAATAAAAATAATACACATTCTCTTTTACTATTACTATTAGAAAAACTCTTTCTCAGTACATACCATTATCAAATACTGGTCATTCTCAGAAGTCAGGCGGCTTAATGATCTTTAATCAATGATAAATACATAATAAATATAACATATCAATTTCACTCTCAAACGGACAACTCTAAATTGGCTATATACCGAAATACATCATCAAATACAGATCATTCTCAGACAAGCGTCCTAATGATCTTTAACTACAGACAAGCGTCTTGATGGTCATTAATCAACGACAGGCGTCTTGATGACATTTAATGAGAGACAAGCGTCTTAATGATATTTAATCACAAACATGCATCTTAATGATGTTTAATCAAAGACAAGCGTCTTAATGATATTTGATCACAGACAAGCGTCTTGATGAGGTTTAATCAATGACAAGCATCTTAATGAGATTAATCAATGACAAGCGTCATTGTCTGACAAGCGTCTTGATAGCCTCTCGGCTAGATGAAGTAGAAAAACATGCGTCCCTACACTGCAGTATGATTATGTCACAACCTATTCACTTCCTGAAATCCATGTAACAAGCAAGCATGTCGAATTTCAAATTTACGTTGCCAAACATACCCTTTCCACTTTTACATGGTACATAAAATCGCCTCTCGGAAGGCAGATGAATAACATCCAATAATTCAGGAATAAAATGTCCGTTCGGACATAACAATGGCCAAAAGACCGCCGAGGTCCATTGCGGTACAACTAATACACCGCGTGCTCTATCAACCATCATTTTGTTCACAACTCTTGATATGACAGAAATTGGAGGCACAAATAATCCTAACTCAAATGACCATCTAGCAGTAAATGCATCTATACCTTCCGAACCAGGGTTCCAAAATCTTGAATAAAATCGCCCTAACTTTCTGTTGTAATGCGATGCAAACCAATCCATCGTCGGCAGGCCAAACCTT
The DNA here is from genome assembly GCA_027627225.1 of Congeria kusceri. Lineage (NCBI taxonomy): Eukaryota > Metazoa > Mollusca > Bivalvia > Myida > Dreissenidae > Congeria > Congeria kusceri. The sequence continues at coordinate 1,725,657 of CM051024.1, forward strand.
TCGACTATCAATGCCAATATCTCGTTTGATGTCCCCCAATCATCACTGTCCTCTATCTTTGACAGATAATCTGCCCGTTCGTTGTCGGTTCGAGGGACCCATTCAACCTCTAAAACAATGTTACTGGCTAAACATAAATTAAAAATATCAATTGCCAAATCTTGCAGATATCTTTTTCTGGAACCTTTTTTAACAATGGTCACAACAGACTGATTATTAGAGAACCATTTAATGCTCTGATGAACAAGTAAGTGTTTGAGGGAACACAGTATTCTGAACACAGCTGTTAATTCCCTCCATGTGGAAGACATTTGTGCTTCTTCAGGCGACCACATTCCATGCGATACGCCGTTGATCGCGTCCACTACATAACCACCGTAACCTGCGTGACTAGCGTCAGAGTACACAACCTTGGAACATTTATGTGAATCAAAGATGTCCCTCTTATTCAATTGGGAAAGATTTGCCTGCCAAAACTGAAGTTCGTTAACACTTTGTTCTGTTATTCTTATCTTAGAATTCCAGGAACTGGCTAAATTGGTATCTAAACTCAAATACCTGGTCTTGATTTGAGCGATATTTCCAATAACAATTGACATTGATATGATTTGACCCACAAAACAGGCTATTTTTCTCACGGGAATAGCTCTAAGTAATGTAGATTCTTCGATCAATGAAGAGCATGTACATAAAGCCTTACCTGTCCTATGCTCGGCAATCTGAATCTCATCCTTAAAGGAATCGAGCACAGCTCCCAAAAACTGCATGACTTGGACTGGAATCCAAATGCATTTGTCTGCTTTTGGAATAAAACCTGAATTGAGTAAATCTTGTTTCAATTGAGTGCCTAAAAGCAAGGTGTTTTGGTATGAATCTGAACAACCGAATCCGTCGTCAAGAAACATAAGTACAGCTTTACCCTCGCTACGCCATTTCTTGATCAAAGGGCGACAAATCTTGGTAAAAATCCAACAAGCACTACTTATTCCAAACGGAAGTACTAGAAACCGGAAGTAGCGGACCTGACTGTCCGTCCCCTTCCAAGAAAATCCTAGAAAATCGCAATGTGGGTTGAAAATTTCAATAAAGTGATAAGCGCTTGCAATGTCAAATTTCACAATGAAGAATCCTTGTTTCAAAAATGACAAAGCAACTTTAAGATCATCAAATTTGACGCTTTGTTTGTATAAATGTTTGTTTACGGCTCTTAAATCTAAAATAAGTCTCTTTTTCCCGTTACTTTTTTCTGAAACAGTCAACGGATTAACAACGTGTGGCGGTTCAACGCAGGTTTCAATTAAATTGCGGTCTAACAAATTTTGAATTGCCTCAGACACAAACTCAGTATTACTGAGGGCAGATCTATTATTGTTCAAAAACTGCCTTGGTGGCTTTGTATAAAATGGGATTTTATAACCGGATTTAATAACATCAAGAACATAAACATTTGCTCCGATACTTTCCCAAAAAATGATATTTTCGCGTAGTCGTCCCCGCACAAGAATGTCTTTGTCGCCTTGCTCATATTCGAAATAGTCTTTGGTAAATTTAGTATAATCATAAATATACTCATCTTTCAATGTCTCTGACTGCTCGCGCTTGGAACTGCTACTTGGATCCGGAACCGGAAGTGGATGTCTGGGTGTTTTGACCTCTCGGGACGTATGGGCAGTCTCGCCGGAAGTGCGAGAATTCTCCGCAGTCAAAACAACTTCCGGTACCGGTCGCCCTCGCATTGCTGGGTCCGCCGCTGTTGAATGGTCTTCTGCCTCGAAAAAGACCACCGCGACCACCACCATAGAGACCCCGCACGGGAGCAGCAGTATACGGATGGAAACGCTTCTCTGATGACGTCATCAGAGACGACTTGCCTTTCAGTGCGTTTTTCTTCTTCTTTACTGCTTTATTCTCAGCCCGGGTGATCTTTGCCTCGTCCTCGCTATCGCTGGCCACAGGGTTGGACTCGTACAGCTTCACTGTGTCCCAGCCGCCCTCGGACGAGTCTGCTATGCGTATCAGTTTGTTGCGTTTCTTTATCTTGGTTAACGCCTCCGCTACCAACTCACGGCAATAGTCCTTTTTGCCATGCTCAATGCTCCAGTCTATTTGTTTGAGACTGTCTGCAATGTCTTCATTGAAGTCGAACTGCACTCTGTTACCTTTAAAACGCCACGTAACGTCCTTTTCTTTCTTGTACCGTTTCACCTCCTCTTGTGCACTTAAAGCCGACCCCCTAAACCCTTCTTTCATGTTTTGCAATTCACTAAAAAGTAAATTTAATTTGGCGTGTATATCGCCATTTGAATTTTCCTCAGCCATGTTTTTCAAATACACATGTGAGCATTGACAACGAAAATTAACGTGTTCGCTGGTCAGTTACGCAAAGCCGAATGGCTATTCCACGAGTTTAATTGCCGCCAACACAATACACTGAGCGCCCCCTACCGGAGACTTTCATATGCAATGGAAATCAATTTTCCTCTAATTCGCTACGCTCAAACTAGGAAAATTATATTTCGTTTGAAGATCAAACACACACTGAGTGCATAAAGGTAAACATATATGAAAGAGCATTTTAATCAACTCAAATGTGAAATTCGAGTCAGTGTAGGTTTTTATTTTTTTGATGGCAATAATCATGCACATGCATTCCTTCAGTGTCCTTTCTTTGATTATTCCTGTAACTATAATAACGGTGTACAAAAGTGTCATATTGTAATAACTGTTTCATATAATTACTATGTTTTGGATAAATATACGTTAAATTGCTATATGCATATAACTTGATTTTACATTTTCTTTTAGTTTATTGCATTGTTTGAATTTCGACAGGCAACAACTATGTGGTTTTATAAATTTAACAGGAGTGTATAGATCAGAGAAAGACCATTTTAACACAGTGTATATCCAAAAAGTGAGCAAAACTGATAATTGATTTACGCCGATGATCAGTTAGTTACAAACAGCAGTTGTTTTATACTATATTTTACTTTCAGGCGGAATATAACACAAATTAAACTTATATGTTAATTATTGTCCTATTTGTCACACGTGTGCTTTGTGATTTGTGCGTAAAATGTGTTTTCGTTGATAATTCAGTGCTTGATCTTGAATCAGTGGCAGGTATGTTGAAATGATCGAAATAATATATGTTTGCCTGTTTATTTCGCGTAATTGTGTAAACATGTGTACTGCTGTACACCTATATTAAACTACAGTGAGTCCTCGTTAAACGACACTATCCGTTCCCGTTAACATGTAGTTTTATCGAATTTCCGTTGTAGCGAATTCCGACTTTGTGGACATGTATTACTATTTTGGTGCCAAACACAAGCATTTCGTACTATTTTCACGGGGTTAGATGGAATTAAAATTGCTTTTTCCTAAAAAAATGTATTCAATTCAATTAAAAATATAAAAGAGACCGGATTTTGAACCTGTTTAGTGTAATCGAAAGATATTCACTATAAAAAATTAAAAGTTCAATCAAATTTACGCCGTAAACAGATTAGCACACTTTAATTATATATCTGGCTAATCATATGACACCTGCTGATAACACTTGATTAACGGTAAGCAGATCAATAGTACACGAAACAAATTTACACGAGCGTGCCGTCGGTTCCGGATGTCGTTATAACGAATTGTATTAGTACAAATTCTATTGATTGGTTCCCTCGTCGGAGATGGAAACCGAATATTCAGTTATAACTGGTACCAGTTTAATGGAAAATAATCGGTTCCCGACAAAATTCTGTCGGAAGTCGCATATTCCGTTATAAAGAATGTCGTTGTAAACAGGGTCGACTTTAAAGACATCAATTGATAACGGATTAAAGTTGCTGTGAAAAGTCTTCTGAAGCCACTGGATGACATCACCGGCTGAATGGAGAGTTGCGCCATCTTTCTGATACCAGACAGTTTCTTTATCTATACGTTCCATTTTATTGTCGGCACAAACTTACTCTTCAATATATTAAGGTATCGGTCTTTATTCACAGTTTCAACATTTTCATTGCAATCCTCGAAGAAGAATGGCCCGATAATCCCATTTGCACTAAGCGCAGCCCAAACAGTTACTTTTTCGAAATGCAAAGGCTTTTCAATGTACATATCCGGTATTTCTTGTCCCCAATAACAAATTTTCGTGTTCACCTCTGCATTTAAATAAAAATGTGCTTCATCCGAGAACCAGATGTTTTCTACGTTATGACTGTGTTCATTCATCCAGTTTCCAAATGGCAGTCTACTTGAGATGTCCGAAGGCTTCAAATGCTGCATGATGGGAATCGTATATGGTTTAAGTTTTCAATCAAATTTTAACATTCTTACACACATGAAGAACTTGCATGGTTACTTATATCTCCCAAAACTTTACGACCTGACCTTTTAAAATTTTCTGCAATTTCTTAGTGAAATAATATTTTTTAATTTATCCTATTACTGCAGCCAAATCAATCGGATAACATATACACTTAAGCTTTATTAGATCGTTTCGTTTATTTGAGTGTTATTTTAGAAATATATGTATTCCAATGTGAGGACATTCCAAATGATGACGTTTTTAGTAACCAACAAACCCAGTGTTAAAAATAGGAAACCAAAGCTATTTTTTCTCGACATAGCATAATATGTTAAATAAACTGTGTTGTGAGTGTTGAATACAGAACTAGTTTATCATGCTCGGCTCGAAACATGGGGAGGGGGGGGGGTGGCGCTCGGCAAGCCACATGATAAACCTCGCATGATAAACTTTATCCAACACACACATAATATTCTCTGTATGTATAAGGCGCTGCTGAGAGAGTGTGTTTTTTTTATATATCATGCATGAAAACATTATATTAACACATGTCTATGGTTTGTAATTTATTTACAATCTCATTAAAATCAAATTATAATATTGTTAGGATCTGAAGACATCGTATAACAGGTCACGTTCAAATGACCTTCCGAACAACAAAACATCAGCCCTGCTGCTTCCAATGACATTTCCTTTTGCACAGCAATGTTTGGCCAAGGTTTTTGATAAGTGATGCATTTTGCAGCTGATCCTCGGGAATATCATGTACAGTTAATTTTCACGATAATAACAATTGATATGGTGGTATTATGCGATTTTATTGACCTGGCACTCATAAATATTCCGTGTATTTTCGTAAATCTATTTTAAGCTACTAACCCATATTGGAGACTCAGGCATGAATATGCATTTATTAAATCCTTCCTACCTAACAGTTGATATTATAGTGTAGCGGTAAGTACGCACAGTTTGTAAGCATTATGTTTTGGGTTCGAATCCCTGAACAGACACTTTCATTTTTTACATTTTTTTATTTATTGTGTTTTATTTAATTGATCATTTTGCTGACGTCATGACACGGAATCTCATCATCAACCTCGATTCTGACACAAAAGAGAGGTGCGTCGATAGTGCGAGCGGAAAAGAGTATTTTAGTATGCATTCTTATGCTGATAAAATAATTTAACTACAAAAAATAAAACAGGACAGAAAACAAACAAAAAAATACACGATACTATGTAGTGTTGAAGTAAAAACAAATAATATAAAAAAAATTAAGATTTTGGCTGGAATCGAACCTCAGTCATTGTGATTCAATGTTAAAAACACTATCCACACGCTATTCTTCCTGACACTTGTTGATGGAGTTGTGTGGTATATGACTATAAAATCCGTGCTTTACACGCTAGATAAACGTTACACCGATATAAACAAAACAGCCGCGCGCTACCCGAGATAAATGATTGCCAAGTCAATAAAATCGGTCAATACCTGAGGCGAATAAACATCCAGAGGTCACGCTAATGTCCTGCATAATATTTGTGGTTTATATAGGATGTTATACCGCAAGATTTTGAAGGCAACAGTTTAATTGGCTCCTAAAAAGTTCATCTGAACGTGACCCCTAATGCGAAGTCATCAGCTCTAGTCAGCGGATAGTATAGTAGCATCAGACTGGATATGATTTTAATGAGATTGTATTATTTACTGACATCTTAGACCTTTTTGTGACATTATTACGAAAACAATAGTGGGAAACAACTTAAATGGGTTAATTGATATTTTAATTTTGTTTAGTACAACTGCAACAAAACAAAAGTCAACCTTGCATGTGTTAAATGTTATTAAATTCAAAAGGACTATGTCTACGAAAGAGTATCACTTATAACAATACAATTATATAATAGTTTAGACATTCGCAAACCAATACATATAAATTAAATAAAATACTTTATAATGCGAGATTTGATAAACAAAATTTAAAAAATTCTTGAAAATAAAATAACACCACTTGCGCGTATCGATGTTAAGACGTAGGTGTAGTAAAAGCGAATTACAAGAGACATTGATGTAAGCATCTGTTCTATAAAATATAAAAATTGGTAATAAATGATACACACACGTCTGAAGCCAAACTATATGAACAAGAACATTCCCTAACAACAACCACCTAATTATATAACGATTTGTTTTCTAAGAATGCGGACACATGTTTCCCTGTCCCCTTGATTTTTATAGCCATAATCTCTTTAGCAGAACCGCACAGGCCGATAACATTGTCGGTGTGAAAATTAATGTGGCTAGATGATAACTTAATTGAATTTGATTAACAGTTCTAGGGCTCTTCTTCAATTTGTCAGATTGTATTTAAATGCAAAGATGCACATATCAGATGTATGCTGTTTTAAACTCGTAATATATGTCTTGACAAAATGTTTGAGTTTTACGCCGAAAAAATACAATCGTGAAAGACAAAATATAAACTTCATTGATCAAATGCTGAGCTTAATAGGAATCCCGTGATATTTACCTTGTTTACATTGCTGGGTATAGAGGATTTAAACAATTTAAAGGAACGCATGCACAAAACAAGGAAGTCGGTACGTGAAGTACAGTAAATGCGTTTTGCTTTATGCAAGGTTAGAATTTAGGTAATAGTAAGAGGATATTAAGTAAATGTTATTGGTTAAGAAGGGGCGCCTACATTTTCATTGCTTCTTTAGAGGCCCGCACACTTTCAATAAAATGGTCCAAAATATGGTATATGCACAGAATTTACAATATTGATTATTGAGGTGTGTGTGTGTGTGTGTGTGTGTGTGTGCTTTATTAAAGATTGTTGCAATATACTAGTATGGGGAAAAATCAGATATCGCAGATATGCATAGACAGTCTGTCAATAATGTGGCAAAGTGGTGGTATATATCAATAATATGGTGATATACTTAGTGTTTGCGATTAAAAAACCCCTAAGAGACTTACTGTAACTGATGCAGCGAAGTAATTTTCTTTTGCAATGTTATGTGTTATAATCTGCAGTCGTATTCTTTAACTAGCCTGCTTCCTGTGAACGAGCTTTTAAGCACTTGAATTTTAATACAATGTGTTGACCATACTAAATGGCAGTTTAACATTTCCTAATATTTCAACTGCCAATTCTTATCCCAGTCTAATGTTTATGTTCATCCTCCAATGCCAAGAACAGAAACATAAAACTACATTAGGATGCATCCATTCCAGACCAGCATTCAAATCACAAATGAAACAAAATCTTGAGATAATTTTTTACAGTTTGTGGCGCAAAAAATAATGTCAATTTTATTTAATGAAAAGCAAATGACCATACAAGTGAAAGTGTATGGGCCGCTTTACATCTACCCAAATATGTTTTGAGTGGTTGTATTCATATACAGCATTTTAGTCACATGTCTCATAGTTTACAGGTAAAGAGGTAACAATAAATCACAGTCTTTACTTTTTTTTGAATCGTTAAGAAAATTAATTTCATTTAAAACATTATAATGTAAAGACAAGTATGACTTTGCTACCTTAACATAAGGTATAGTTTGATCATCTTGCAATTATAAATAAACATTTTAATAAACATAAAGGTTACATGTAACGGCTCATTAGTATGTTTTTGTCCTAAGATAAATGATATGTCATGATAATCTGAAAAACGTTTACATTCAGAAAATAATTCTTTTATAAATTTATTAACAAGTTTGCATTCCCAAAATATATGTTCGATTGTTTCTTACTCATTTTTACAAAAAAGGTACAGGTATCGGAATTTTTAATCCCATTTTAAACAAAATATAATTGGTACCTGTGATTCTGTATATTATTCTATATTGTAGCCACTGTATGTTAGTATCGTGTGTAATACAAAAAGGCATTTTGAAAATATGCTGCCAGTCAATTCAATATTTGTAAATATGTTCGACCATTTACATATACATACTGGCACAGTTTCATTCATCTTGAATATGTTATACATAGACTTAGTTCCTTTTGCATATTTAAGAATAGACCGTAAGCAAATGGGAATAAAATGTTTAGTAAAAATAGTATCAAACGAGCTGCTCTTCTTAATGTACTTTGTTACTGCATTTACAATACCAAGGAAAAAACAAGTAGTTTGGATAGATATTATATACTTTACAAAAATTCTCATAGCTATCAAATGTTAAAAGGTTATTGTTACTTATCAAGTCTCCAATAAAATGAATGCCATTTTGAAACCACGATTTGAAAAATATACTTTTGTTACCAATCATAATTTCTGGATTATAGAATATTGGATTTTGCAATAAGAACTTTTTATTTAATCATTCAGCACTACATAAGAAAACAAAAGATTTTAGTGTGTCTTTCCAAAAGTCATTATATATCTGTTCATTAGGTTTTCTGGATAGTGTAGACTTAAGGTCTATCATCGTTTTCGCAATGTTAATATATTTATCACTTCCTGTGACAATTTTACGAATCCAGGAGCACTTCAAAGAGTCAATGAATGAAAATATATCGACCATATTTAAACCTCCCTCAGCATATATTTTATTTGAACATTGTTGCTAATTTTTGATCGACCGTTCCAAACAAAAATTAAAACATAAATAATTTATTTCTGCTAATATTTTATTTGGCGGATAAGGAAGTGAAGCAAAGAGATGATTTAGCACAGGCAGTGCTAATGTTTTAGTGACATGTATTCGGCGGATCGACGTGAGCATTCTTCTTGACCAGCTTTTTAATTATGATGTTATGTTGGAAAGTTTGTCGGTACAATTTAGTTCTAGCATCTGTGCAAGGTCTATGTGAAAAGTTAAGCTTAAAATGTCAAACGTTTGCTGGTTCCAATTTAATTTCCATCGTGTTTTAATGCTTTCAGAACTAATTTTTTTTTCCTATCCAAACTACTTTTGTTTTAGCAAAGTTAACTTTCAAACACGAGTAAAATGTGAAATATGACAAACCATCCAATATTTCGTTAAGAGATTCTGCAGAGCCATCCTGTAGTATAGACGTGTCGTCAGCAAATTGAGATCCTTTATATTCAATATCATTTATTTTAATTCCTTTAATTATGGGGTTTGACCTAAGTTTAAGGGACAATATGTCAGCACATAGTAAATATTGCAACTCGCCTTGTCTGCATCCACGTTGTATAGGACAAAAGTATGATAAATGACCAAAATGTGTAACCCCTGAAATTCCGTTTTTATACAAAATACTGAACTATTGTTTAATGTCTGGACCGAAGTTAAACCATGAAAGTGTCTGGTTAACAAATAACCATGATAAAGAATCAAAGGCCTTTTCAAAATCTATAAGCAAAAGAAGACCAGGGATATCATTTCTCACAATCAGAACCAATATTGTAAACATTACTTAGTAAAGTAATCTGTCGCCAGTTGTTTTTTTTTAAATTGCCTAGGTTTATCACCTTTTGGTTTGCATGTAATTATACCCTGTGTTTGAATAGTAGACAATTTGCCACTTGTAAATGCATGGTTTAAAGCTCTTCATACAAAATTTTACAATTTCGGCCAAAATGCCTTTAAAAAAGTATGTTGTAAAACCGGATGAACCTGTGCTTTTATTATTTGCCATGTTTTTTAAAACAGTTGAAGCTTCAGTCAACGTAATTTGCCCTTCTAAACTGCTTGCTTGTTCATTTCATAGTTTAGAAATTTCAAAAGCATTGACATAATTATTAAAATCAACAGTGTTATCCGTAATATCACAGTTCTGATACAATTGTTTATAAAAGAAAGCAGTTTCTTTCAAAATGTCAGCTTGGTTATCTGTTGCAATTTCATGATCATTTATTAAGTTTATTATAGTTGTGTCGTATTTTTATATTTTTCGAGGTTACACAATAATGTCAAAGCTTTTTCTCCATTTTCGACCCATTCAGCTCGTGATCGTATGATAGAACCTCTTAACTGTGCATCCTCGATGGTTTTTAGTTCGGAATTTAATTCTGCAACATACAGAACGTTATTATCTGAGAAACTTTCTTTTTGTTTTTCAATTTCGAGTTTAAGTTGCATTTCACGAGTATTATTGGATTGTTTCTTATAAGAACCAACATATTTTGCTTTGCCTCTAATTTCCATAAATAAAGTATCTAGAAAAAGTTTATCATCAATAGTGAATTGTATGTCTTGATCTGATATTGTATCTATGGCATTATGATTATTAACAGGTAACATATACTTTTGTTTTATTTCTTTTATTTTGTTATTAATTGTGTTTATGTAACTAATATGTTTTTACAGATTATTATTATGCTTAAAGAGTCCCTTCCCATGCGTAAATTTAGTAAATCTTAAAGACATAATTACAATGGAGTGATCAGACTGAAAACTGTGGTGTATGTTAACATTATAAAACGCGGGTAATAACAATGGTAATAACAGAAAAAAGTCGAGTCTGGCTTGTTGTAGCGGGTTTTTTCTTCTCCAAGTATATCTTCTTGTATTGGCGAAATGTGTTCTAAAAGGGTCGGTAAGATCACGCTCTTCAATATGTTTAATGACACATAATCTTGCATTTTTATTATTTATTGCTTTATAATTGTCATAATCTAAATTAGGGTCTAAAACTAAATTATAATCCCCACAGATAAAGAAGCTGCCAGTACCAGTCAAGTCTATTTTCTGAAATACGTTGTTAAAAAGGTATGGATCATCATTATTTGGTCCATATATAGTTACAATGGTAAGTCTGGTTTCACCGATATTCAAATCAAGTAAAATATAGTTGCCATGATCGTCGCTAAGTACACTATGTATTTTATAACCAAGTTGTTTTGAAAAAAGTATTGCAACACCACGGGAATTAGAAATGCCATAACACAGCAAACATTCCGCCCCCCATTCCGAGTAAATTGTTTTATATTGATCACCAGCAAAATGTGTATCTTGAAGACAGAAACTGTCACATCTGGTATCTTTTAAGTACTGAAATACTTTTAATCGTTTCTTTTTTGCCCTGGATGCCTCTGCAGTTTAAGGATAAAATTTTAAGAGAAATTTAAATGAAACATACAATTATTGCGTACAATGATATATACATACACTTACATTGGTACTAAAATATGCATATTTTATATATAAGGTATGGAAACTTAATTATTAATATGACAACAAAAAAACATGAAAAATAATAAATATTTTGGTAGGCTGTTAAACATGGTTTTCTACTACAAACACTAAGCAACAAGCTTTTTCATCATGCATACATCATGCACCATGCATCAGGCGTAGATACACAATTGGAAAGATTGTGCACATATGGATTTGAGTGGACAAATATCAATGTGTCAATTACGTATAAACTTATTGACTCGGACGAAAGCAAATACGAGGATAAACGTTATCATGACAATATCTATGAAAATATAATTATATCGAAAGTACTATTTTGCCAAAAAAAACAAACAAACAAACGTCGTTTATTATTTACATTGTAAAATAAAAATGTGCAAATATAAACATTAAAACAGTCTTATTATATGGAATGTATTGTTACAGTTTCAATATATGTCACTGACGGTGCAAATAGAATTAAATACAAAATAACACTAACAATATACGACGCTATAGCAAAATTCTTAGCAAGATTAGAAACCCCGTTTTATTCAGGTATCTGCATTCAGGAGGTGAGATGCATTTTCTTAGAAGTAACATGACATATCGTTGCAATTTTTGGAAGATGACAAATACATCTTAACATTGCTACCAGGCTTGCACAATCTGAAATAAAGGAAAGGCTAGAAAAATGCTTGGAAATTTGGAATAACTGGTATCTAACCTCTTAATGATGAAATCTTACATTTAATGGGTGTTTATCTGCAAGCTGATTGATTGAAAATGTAGGTTATATTTGAAATATAGTGAACTGTGCTAAAGATATTTATAGGTACCAAATAGTTGATGGTAAGACGTACGTTTTCTTTCGATACGCATGCATGATCATAGCCAAACACTCATGGATGGTTCAAATGATAAACACAGTTCAGTATCAGTTGAATATAACGGCATCATTTATTTCAAAACACTTGCACTAACATTGGAGATGACATTTTTGATTTATATTTCTATAATGCATTAAATGTATAATTATCACTGTAAACGTTCTTGCAAAAACAACACTCGACATGTGAGTCTAACAACATTAAAAATGTATTTGTAAAAATGCAGCTAATTTTAAAATCGCTATGATTCTTTAATAACAAATAAAAACAGCTGTACATTACGCTGTCGGTGTTACACAAGCATACAAATTTAATTCACAGATACAATATTCCTCATCTGTTGACTTAAATGATATTTAATTTATTTCTATTGCGAAATTTATGCATATTTATATGTTTACGGATGCTAAAACATGAACAGGAAATTTCCGCCGATTTTTGAAGATGTTGCACGTCAACTCAATTCGTGTAGAACATGTATATGAACACACGTTTTATATGACCTGTTAACAAAACCATTCTTTAAATATCATTGATTGTTACATTCGTTTAGGTTTGAACTCTGTTATAATATATGCTAAGAAATTCTACGTTAAGCTTTAGTTGCAAGTTTGCGGCGATAAATATTTGCTTCTGTGAAATATTTTATTTGCATATTTCGTTCCATTGTGTTTGAATACATTTAGACATTGCTAAGTTGGGTAATGCCTGGAGAGTTAACAAAGAAGCGCTATTCAACAGTAACAAATACATGATAAATTACATAAGTAATTATGCACAGAACGTCAGAATGGCCGAGTGGCTTTAAGACGAAGAACATCGTTTGTTAATCGAGCGATCCGGTTTCGAATCCCAGACATGCACACTTTTTTGTTTCTTTATTAAACGCATTCTTCTATCATTGTACATTGTTTCAATACGATTTGTTACAGTAATTCATGCTTTCAACGAATAAAATGATATTTAAAACGCCACAGAGACGGACACGACGGACAAAGACGAAGACACGAATATCTGATTTTGATTATTAATTGTTATGTAATGAATTATTTATTTTAATGAACAAACAAAACTAGAAAAACAAAGATAGAACAAAATATAACACCTATCTGTAAGCATAAAATCTAAAATATAAAAATAACCTTTGTGTTCTAACTATTTTTACCTAACGGGACTCGAACCAACAAAAGCTGCGTCGGCGTGACAAGCAATATGCCACCAAGCTCTTCGCTCTCCAATATGTTATAGGTAAAAAATACTTCTCTATTGAAAACCCTGCTTTACATATCATACACCACAGGAATCAAACTCTTCGCACTGCTTACTTCCCCATTGGTACTCTTCAGACAACTCACCTGTTTAATAGGTTAATCAATTTAATTAATTTTTGAAACTGCTTTTTCAGTTACGAGTTGTGGTACAAGACTGCATGTGTAGTTTAAATGCTATTTATAGAGTGCGCTGATTATGTAGGCTAAACAATATAGTTATTTAACTAGGTGAATGATTATAACATTCTGATCATGATATACAATGAGTAAAATTATTCATAATTATGTTCATTTCTCGAGTGTATGCCGAAGATATGTTTATAACTTTAATTTAACCGCTAATGTTAACAATTATGTAAATTTTTAATCCCCAAAAGTATGCAACAGTCATTGGTTTACGTTAAACCAGTGTTTGAAGTTTGCATTCCCTACAATTATAAAATTTGCCCAATTATAAATATAATTCAATTTTCCCGCTGCATAATTATCGCTTTAAATAAGGTGACCATAGACAGCTACGCCGAAAATGGAGATGTTTAGATTGGACTTTAATCTTTGTCCGGATGCACCTGGGGTTGAGATAAGATAACAGTCCGATGTCCGGATGCCCCTGGGGTTGAGATAAGATAACAGTCCGATGTCCGGATGCCCCTGGGGTTGAGATAAGATAACAGTCCGATGTCAGGATGCCCCTGCGGTTGAGATAAGATGACAGTCCGATGTCAGGATGCCCCTGGGGTTGAGATAAGATAACAGTCCGATGTCCGGATGCCCCTGCGGTTGAGATAAGATAACAGTCCGATGTCAGGATGCCCCTGGGGTTGAGATAAGATAACAGTCCGATGTCAGGATGCCCCTGGGGTTGAGATAAGATAACAGTCCGATGTCAGGATGCCCCTGGGGTTGAGATAAGATAACAGTCCGATGTCAGGATGCCCCTGGGGTTGAGATAAGATAACAGTCCGATGTTAGGATGCCCCTGGGGTTGAGATAAGATAACAATCCGATGTCGATAATGACAACTACTATAGTGCATGTTTTTCTATGAATTTAAAGTCTGAGTTAAAGTTAAAAGCTCTCAATCCGAAATGAGCATACACTCTATCATTTCGTTCACACATCAAACAATTCAACACAACAGTATATCAACCATGACAACAATGCTAATAAGAGTTCACACCTGCTCATGCAGCTGGAGTTTTACTTTGTTTATATGTGTTAGCAGTTTATTGCTTGTAATGGAAATTCAGAGAAATTAGTGTCAAGAGACATTAGAGTGAAAGCGTGGTAGATTGTCGTTGATTTGAAGATTAAACAAACGTTTAGGTCATTGACACTATCATTAATTTAAACAAAAAATCCGATTTTCATAAATACCAATGTATTGCAATGTTTTCAGAAGGGCAAAAACTGTAAGTTTTTTTACCTGTTACATAAGAAAATAGACCAGAAACACATTAC
Organism: Congeria kusceri; assembly: GCA_027627225.1. Lineage (NCBI taxonomy): Eukaryota > Metazoa > Mollusca > Bivalvia > Myida > Dreissenidae > Congeria > Congeria kusceri. Next base: position 1,740,679 of record CM051024.1, read on the forward strand.
TCTGATACTGGATTGGGCTGTTCAGCATTATCTGTGCTGCAAGAAACCGTATAGGTTTGGAAGGCATAGTAAATATTAAACAATGGTAACATTATGTAACCATAGACAAATACACAATGTTCCAGATACACAACTAAAACTGGACCGATATGAAGTTCATCGTGACAATTACTGTCAATGTGAGTTTTTCTATATGCATTGGACTATTTAAGAATATACATAATTAGATCATCAACCAGTGTACGTGTAAATATAATTGTATTATAAATACTGAATAAGAACAAAAACCATAATTACTTGAACTGTTATAAACATTTTGTAACACGTACAGTAACTGCACTTATATTCCTCAGGTTTGCATGTATACATTATTGGTGTAGAATAAACTATTTTTCATTACCTCTTTTGCTGCTTACATACTTGGGATTATTGTAGCAAATACAAACTTTGATCCGCTTTACCAACTTTTTGAAGAAGTAATTAAATATTAATAGTCAGCTATTTCATGAAAGTTAACTAAAAGTTTACGAACACATGCAAAGCGTTTGCGAAATCTTGAAAAATTTCGCGAAATATGTTTTTGTAAAAATATTAACTGGTTATCAGAGAAAATAAAAAAATAACAATAAATGCCCACTTTTGCACAAGATAATCTGACTGACTCGCGCTATATGTTAGTTTTCGCGAAAACAATTGATTTTCATGGCAAGTTAAATAAATAAATAACTTAAACGAGGCATATCTACGACCATATATACGACCTTATCTACAACTGAAATGCAAGAGACCGCTGAACATCCAACGCATACAACGTTACCCGTGGTCTCGACATCTCAAGAGAAATATATTGGCCAATTAATAGCTGCAATAGCAGCAGTATCATCGATCTTAGGCGTGTTCATTGTTGCTACCGTTATTGCTGTCGGATTATATCTAATACGCAGGAATAAGCGGTAAGCATACGCCTTTCTGTAATTTGTTTATGCATAATGTTTAAAGCTTTCATAAACGGAAAAATATCGTGATACATGTATTTTATAATATTACAACTATTATATAACAACAATCATAACTACTTTCATTGTGTCGTCGATAGACCAGCTGCCCAAACCGACACAACGACAAACGCTACGATCTTGTCGTCTTACTCCGGAAATGAGTATTATACACTGTCATCACAATACGAGCATCTGACAACTATGTTAGCGTAAATTCGTGATTTGGTTATTTTGTATATGTACAATGTATTACTCAAACAAAATACTTGCATAACCGGTCAAGTACTCTCGTTGCATTTAGGTAAGTGGTATGCGACGATATGGGATTAAAGATACTATAGTGTTCATGAACAGTCGGACAATAAAAATATATTTTAGTTTTAATATTGACATATTGTGCACAATGACTCAATTCGTTTATTTCATTGTATTAAATGTATAACAACTGATACAGAATTGTTTCAGTGGACCATGCAGAACCCAGGAATTATCAGTTCAACAACAGCGAAGTCAACACTGTCACCTTACTTTGAAAATATACTATCTCAATAGTACATTGAATATATGAGTTATAGTGTTATTATTATTATTATTAGTTTTATTATTATTAGTAGCAGTAGTATTAATTTATTAATTTATTTTATTTTAGTTTTCATATTCCTATGAAATGTACTTATCTGTAAATTTGTGTTCAGGTTGAACAATTAAGTGTAAACGGATTATTCAAATAAAAAACTAATTGCACATGAATTATTCAGCCATTGTTGATAAACTATTTTTGTGAAGCATTCTGAATTGTAACCGCATTCTCATCCCGAACGGTCGCGAAAAATCTCGGCATATATACCTCAAACAGGCCTCGTTTAAGTCTACATGTAAGTCTATGTACTCATACTTACCGTTTAAAGGCAGATACACAATTATCATCTAAATAAAGCTTATGCTTATAAACAGTTTACTGGGACGATCAGTGTTATTATATTAAACAGTATACAACAACCCAAATGTTTCCTGAATTACGGTGAACCGAAGCTTGTAATATATACATGGGCACTTTGGCCAGGCTATATGACATCTGGTTTCAGTTTTCATTTAAAATGTCGTCATTTTTCACCTTGTATGTTGCTTTAAATGCTTTCACTATGAATGTAAACAATAAAATAGTGTGTATCGAAATGTTCCTCGAATACGTGTCATCTATGTGATCCGTATGTTTTATTAAATGCGTACTTTATCCCTTTAAACAGTTTACTTCTGTGTTTTGTGTTTAGACTAAGAAAGAAATAGCATACCATTTGCCTAAAGCCGACATGCACTTTATTTAAATAACCAGTTTTTATGATGGTGAAATGATTGAAAATACCAGCTAATGATACCCTTATATTTTGATGTGGATTGATTGAAATGATAACATTAGTCACTGTTTTTCTACAGCTCAGAAGGAACAAAATTTGCAATTTTGTAATGTTGTATCCGTTGTGCATAAAATAATATGTACACTTTTTGAGTAGTCTGCAACTAGAACCTTCGCAAGATGGAACACAGGAATGTATTGGACAGTTTGTAAATTTATTTCGTTTCTATTTATTTCTCAGAAGTGCATTCGCTGACTTTGTAGAAATCCTTTCTCATTAAACTTTCTCATTATTGCAATAGTACTTTTGTCCAAGGAGACTGCTGGAATTGATGTGTAATATAAATTGCGCTGATAGATGTGGTTCATGTTCAACAATGCTATAGTTCGAAATTATTAACCTGACCCTCATGAATATTTCGTATGCAAACGGGATTTATTTATAGATACTACGACAATTATCGAGCGCAGCAAAGCCAATTATACGATGTAAATTGATATCGCAATGATTTATATATCGTAAAGCGCGAATGATGTAGTGGAATAGATACCGCGCTTGCGATACGAAATTTGGAGATCGAGTCCCGGCGTCGACATTTAACAAGCAAGAGCATTTTACACATAATTATAGTATATAGTGTCTTACTTATATGTCTAGTATTCGCTTTCTGTATACAAACAGATGTTTTACATGTAAATACAACATGTGTAAAATTAAAAGAATATAATACAGTATATGGCCAATGTGTTGTCCGTAACAGAGACAGATAGTGGAAAAAATCTGATGTTTATTTCGTTTATTTGAAGTTGTATTGACCGATCGATAAAACTGGGGTATACATTTGGTAAATCATAATACTAGTTCATTCTTAAATATTCGTATGGCATATTTAATATCGACAAGCTGTCCCAAGTATATACTACATATCTGTGTTTAAGAATTAAGATTAGAACCAAGTCAGTTCATACAAGATGTTACATTCTTTCCATTTTACCTGTTACGTGTTAACAAATTTAAAACAAGAAAAAACTATACCTGATCGCTTGCTTATTTAGGTTCGTGTTTGTCACCGTATAAAATATGTAATATAATTTCAGTTATACTGTATGGACTGTATCCCAGTATTGATCAAACAATTTTTAACACAATGCTTAGATTTGTTTGCTTTTGGCATGCATGTTTACATCTTGTTTACATTTTGAAGATAGGACTTGACGCACTTTTAGGTATGAGTATTTCTTCCTGCTGATAAAGAACATTATTTACAATATTCGTTTAAACATCGCTATTATCAAACGTGTTCCGCATGTTTTTGAAGTTAGTCTGAACAAGGAGGGTCTGGATCTGTTGTCATTAGTGATTTAACATCAATGTGATACAAATCGCTTCCTTGTTCTTCAGGTGAGTGTCAGTGAGACAAGTATTATGATCTTGATTTATGTCTGACTGGCATGAGCAATAATTCAGTTAAACTTAACAACTAGATGCACATTTACTTTTGCTAAATAAACGCATGCATTTTTATCATGCAACCTTCCTGAAATGAACGCAAATCAAATACCTATAAAATATAACTGTTTAAGAATAGAATATTCAATCGCTCGATAGTATATTATTATGATCGATAGCAATATATATTATCAAGGGCACATATAACTAGAGCAATTTCAAGCAAATGTTCAAATATAACTTATGTATATTGTGTCGACAACATTTATATTTTTGTATTTCTCTCATCATTACGATTCCGCATATTGCTATTTAATTTGGGAGAACTATTGAACCAATCACATTCAATTTTGTTTAGTTTGAAATATAAATAAAAATATTATTATTATTAGTTCGTTACGCTCGATTTTAATTTCACGATTACTCGTATCGTCGGAAAGAAGTGCAAAGTCGTTTAGTGTTTCTCCGATAGTCTGCGCATGTTAACCATTAAGTTTATAACATACTTATTTTGGGGAAATAGCGATAAGATAGCATGGACTACGAAACAATATGTGTATTATTGCGGATTAGTATAATAATGCATTAAACTGAAATCAATTTGCAACTTTGTTAAATTTGTTGATTACGTTTTTGTACATCTCTATTAGCAGTTGTATAGACTGGTAAAATATGATTATCAATAAGTAAGTCAAAATAAGATATACAAATCAACATCACGTATTACGGAAGAAAAGTTTTGTTCACAAATATAAATTCCGATGCTAAATGACATTTTTTGAAATGTCATTGTGAATACAATTATACAGCGACTTGTTACTCGACAGCAGCGAACGCGTGGTCCGATGGTAACGTACTGGCTTCAGAGCCAAGAGAACCGCAGTTTGGAGTCATTTGTAAATCTTTTCCTACTATCCCGATTTTCTCATGAGACCTTAAACCGAGATGCAGTATAAGTAGAAGTTTCACTCCTAGCACAAAAATACCAATAGTTCCCTCGGGCACGAGGCGTCTCCAGTATCTTGCACTGACCCAACTAATATTCAGGTGTCGATGTTCAAAACCATAAGGGGGAAATCCCAGTCCACTCGATAAATATTTTCCACGCACACTTTAGCTGAATATACACCATTTCACATGCAATAGTATTTTGCTATGCCGATTAATTTCTGTGGGACATATTTGGGACATATAATTGAAGTGACGTAATCCTATTTATTGCTAAAAAGTCAACGTATATAGTGAAGTGCAGATGAAAGCTGAGTAATCAATACGGAATAATAAGATGTGAACTAGATGCTAATTGTGATCATTTTATTACCTAATATCTTAAGTTTGTTTATCCTATCATCCATTAACACTTAGATTACAACAATGTTTACTATACCTATAACATCGTAAATTCATGTTTGTTAGGAATATAATTAAATTAAATGTAGTTAACCCAAGTCGTGTATATTTGTTTGTGGGGTTAACCATTCCACCATATTTAATATTTAGATAGCATTGATTTTTTCTCATCGATATCCATTAAAACTTCCTACTTGATTGTGGACTGTGTTAACACCGTATTAAATGTGTTTATATTATTAAAGGGACTGTATCTACAAAAGCGGTCTCAATGGGGCAATATCATTTAAACATCTGACATTAAGATATAATGCAAGCACTAAAGGTTAATATAAACTATCATTATAATGGGAAAAGGATTTGAAAACAAAAATAGTGGACCTTATCTGCTTGTTACATTTGGACGTCACTAGTATCACTATATTGTATAGCCGTAGAATCCACGGGTCACTTTACAACGCTGAATAAACAGATTTTTAGAGTGCTGTCTACGTTCACTTGTTCATAAGGCATTTTCGTCATGAGTTTTATTTTCATTGGGGGTTTTCTTCTTTTTCAACCGTTTGTATTGTTGTTGTTGTTGTTTTATCAAAAGTATCTTTATGTAATATGTTATTTATTCTTACTAAATATACATGCCTAAACATTGCACATTTCTGTAAATTAGTACCACGTACATTAAATGGTGATAAAACTTGTTTATATACAAGGTCACTTTAAGCTCAAATTGATTTGACTAAATTTGACAATAATTTGTATACGAAACACAGTGCTGGTTGTAAAGAATTCATATATATCAGAATAATGCTTTTCATGATTGGAATTAGGTCCTCGTAATCGCTGTAAAAGGTAATTCTACTTTGGTATTCGATAATATACTTGGAACAAATCAATATGATATTATGTTTTAAAAGTATTTGTTGGTATGTTTGCGCAGAAGCGAACAAGTCTCAGCAAACACGTAAGCAATGTTTTGGTCATCATGGCATGGCATACATGCGGGACGTTAACGTGGGTCGTACTGGACGTTGACGTATTGTTGTTGTTACGTTTTATAGAGTCAAATACAGGATCGAACCGTTACGACTCATAGTACTATCTTTTAAAGTTTATACATAATCACTCACAATTCGTTCAGCGTCCATATTGTGTAAATAGATCGTAGTTTGACCGGGTTTGAAAATACCATTTTCTGTGGTAGTGTTTGCAGGTGATGAGGAGCTTATTCACTTAGAAAGCAGTATGCTGACTTTTGATGGAGCTGTGTTTAGTGCTGGTGAATATTGGGATCCTCTCCGCGCTATCCATGGGAACGACAGTGGAGAGACGGAGGCCTGTGACTGCTGCACAGATATGTTGAGATCCGCATGGGTTGCCATTGATCTCAACAAGATTAAGATAAACGGTCGAACAGACAGAGTTTGATGTTATCAGATAATTCATTGTATCATAAAACTATGCTGATATGGGCCTGAATCACAAAAACGTTATTTTTTTAATATTCACATAAACCCGAACTTTGGTAGTGATATGACGTCATCTATGGAACCCAATAAATCATCCATACAATTTTTTCAATACATTCATAATAAATGCACTAAATGTCACTAAAAAGCATCAGTTTATGTTGAACCAAAAACATTATTACCAAAAATTGAACACACTATAGTGAAATGCTGTCAATATTGACACGATCTTGGAAATGTCAATTTCAATACACAACTCAAAAATGGCGTCTCAAAACAATTCGGCGTTGTGTGTTCGCAGATAAAATATATCGTGGCAATCCATTTCAGTTTGCATTTTCAGTATTTCATGAATGGGCATGCGTGTAATATGTATATTCGTAGTGAAAACAGTTCACTGATCATTACGAAATGTTAATAATAATGTATTATCCAGTCAACTTTAGAAATCCATAACTACATGTACGTGAACGTGTAAAAGTCGGCTCAGCAAAATCAGCGCCGCCCTTAGTTTTTAAAAATATAAAAATCAGCTCGTTTAGTGATATTTTAAGAAAAATGTGGCATGATAAATAGAAAAACAGGTTACTGCCTGGTCTTGTGTAATATATCAAGTTCGGCACGAATAAAATACCGACTCGGCAAGCCTCGCCGTTATATTATTCTAAGCCTCACCTGATAAATTACACAAGACCAGGCAGTAACCTGTTATGCTCTATTTATAGATGCTCTTATGTTACACAAAATAGGATATCACATATATGTTTATAAAGAGTGAATTTTAGAATTTAGGAACAATATCAATTTCATTAAAGTAAATTAATTACCTAATTGACACAAGCCCGCTTTTTTATTAATTTTGTCAAGCCCTGTGTTTATCTTTTTCTTTGACTGTACTCAATTAATAGCTTACAATCAGTAACATCTACGTTAAATAAAACATTATTATAATAAAATACAAACTACGTTGTGCACAATTTTGTAATCACTATCAGGTTAAAATCTGATAACATGTAGGCCATTTGTAATGCTTGATGTGCGTGTTAAATGAGCAAAGTGAAATGCATTTGCATAATTTTTTGGAATTTAATTAATCTCAAAAACTATATGTTGGGTTATTTCCTGCTAGAAAGTGCAGCACATGGATGATTACAGAACGAGAAATATTTTTTGATAAGCCAAGACTTATGCAATATATCAAGATAACAACATTAGATAGATATGTATTTATGACAATACGCGGTATTAAAGCATTCAGCCAAAAATGTAATTAAATTCGGATCGTCTTACTATTATTGTAACGTGCAAGGGGTCTTATGGACGCAAAGTATTTACATGAGTCTAAACAACTCTATATAATTTTCCTTGGGACTACCTGCCTAATGATTAGACAAATGATTGTATACAATGATTATAAAAGAAAACCAATCATATTAAAAGGATGTGATCTCTTACAATAATTAGATGGCCAACCATAATCCGTGGATGGAATCACTTTTCAAACGTCAAAACAAGTTTGGTACGAGATAGTCGCAAGCAGAAGATCAAGAATCAGCTCTCACCAGCTTTATTAATTACCTTAAATTACTAACACACCTGTCTTCTTCGGAAGCAGAAACGGTTCCCTCTAATACATTGCGCGCTACCGCTTATATAGTCGCAGACCTCGTGACTTCATTTAATCGCCCGGGTCATTCCATTGTAATTGTCGGGTGTTAATTTACGGGGAGATCAGGTATATCGGATTATCAATTTTAATTGCTCAGGCTTACATGTACATACTAACACAAAGAAACAGAGAGACTGGGTCATTGTATTTACATTATTGGTATTATTTAGATTGAAAGAGGGAAAAACAATTGAAGTGGGATATTTAGTTCTTGAGTTCTTGATAATACTCATCTGTTTAAGTTGTATCATATATTGTAGTAAAATATAAACATACATCATGTAATATTTGTGTCACGTTACATACCGTAGACATATGTTTATGATTACAATAGTATTGAATATAATTCCTGCCATTATTTTGAAGTATATATTTTTAAATTATCGCATATCACACAATATTGAGAACCATATTTGTTTTATGGAAGCTGACTCTCCTACAAAACGTATGATAAAAACAATGGATTGTTGCATAAAACATAGTTCCACCAGTCTGTTTACGGTAATAATTTACAACAAAGTGGCAAACCTATTGTATGTTGTGATGCATATTTAAATTAATTGGACAATCATGGACTTGTATTGTGTAACTGGATTATTGGATATTTTTATATGAAAACAACAACATGAGATCACATTTGTCCTAATTTTACCTATATTCCTTTTTAATCTATATTGTTAGATAAGGTAATATTTCTAGTTTACTCATGCTTCTTAGCAGCTAAGGTATCGTTTCATATCACAAATTTCTTGCAGCCGAGAGAATGCTTAACCACAGTGTATATTAACTAAACAGTGAGCTAAACCAGAAGTTGGTGATCTGTTCGCCGATGATCATGTAGTTGCAAACAGCAGACATCGCAGTATATTACACATATGCTGATGTAGTCTTGACTTTGAATCAACATATATATTACTTTAAGTCCCCCCCCCCATATATATAATGGTCTTTCAAAAATATATATTTACCCTTGGTTTAGTCCAGTATCATATAAGTCATGGCTTTAGCAGACATGATCACTTAACGTTTCGCTTGAAACAAAATAAGTAGTTTGTATCCGTATATTTTATTGTAATGAGTGTTGCTTGGTGGTGTAGTTTTGTGTAAAAAAAAGACCAAAATATCACTTCATAGTCTAGCGGTTTTTATTTAATTGAAGATAATATAATTTGTGCGAAGAAATCAAACATTTTCTCCAACAAACGAACGTGTCTCGACTGTGAAATTAGTTGCAATATGTCAAAATTAGGATGTACGATTAGTTGCTAATGAAAACAATCTGAAACGGTTATGTTCGAAAGTAATTATAACCTGGTTTAATGTGTTAGAAGTCATCTTATCTAAATATTATATGATCCTATTTTCAAGACGATAGTTGTATTTGCAAGAACTTAATAATTTCAAAAACAAAAATGTTAAGTTAATTGTAGTTTTACAGAAAAAAAAAAAAATGTATAACGTAATTATTGTATGTTTGCATTTTAATGTCTACATGGTGTGTTACTTTGCAAGTAAAATGTGTTTCAAAGTATTATGAAGTGAAATAAACGCACTTACTGACTTGGTACGGATTAGGTTATTTTCTTCATTTACATCAGTTACAATAGTAATAATATTTTGATTTGATGCTATATTGTAGAACAGTTCAGAACAATAATGACGGATACACCTTTTTAACTGCGGCTCGAATAAAGAAATAGAGATTTGTGATTGAACGCCCACGAGTGCAAAAATGTAACTATGTGCTGTAATTTGATTAATGAACGACTATTTCTAACATCTGTGTTTCGTTCATGTGCACTTGTCTTTTTATGTATTTAAACAACAACCGTCAACTAGTTTGCGTTTTAAGTGTGCCGGAAGACTTAAAAAACATGTTCTTGGCTAACACACATTATTTCATAATGATAAGCACTTTGTTCAAAGTTATGCAATATTTCTCTTTGTATGTATAATTCCCGAACACAAGTATTATCATTATATTTGATCGTTGAGGTCTAATTGTGACCTTGAATTTTAAACTCAATGCATGGTTCTTTTACTCTACATACCATATGAAGATGATGATTTTTTTTCGAAGTGATTTGAAAGTCCCTATAACCAAACATATTGTGCTCAAGATTAATATTTGACCTCTAATTGTGACCTTGAACTTAAACAAAAAAGCATTGTCTGCTATGCGACAAGTCATGTGGTCATGGCGAATAATAAGATGTTAAAAAATCATTACAGGCATTTAAGATTGTGAAGAGGAAATAAACTATGAATGGATATGTTCATATTTGACCGTTGAACTCTACGTGTGACCTTGAAATTGATGCTACATGTCTTGTTATTGTGCGCGGCTTACCATCTAATGTTTTTTTTTTGTTTTGCCAAGTCATTTAAAATTTCTACATAATATACAATACTATGCTTTAGACAACTATTTGACCTTGACCTTGAATTGTAACATTGGCCTTTAACATACAAGCATAGATTATTTACACGACACATCGTCTGGTAATGGAGGATAATATTTTTATATTTGAACTTTTCAATAAATATATGTCTCCATTAAAAGTCGCTGTCGGATGAAATGCAATTGTATCATGCATAAGTAATACACATACATGTAAACTAAACATTATAAACGTATTTTACATTATAACTATCAAGTTAGAAAGACAATTTCTTAAACATGTGTTTACCGCTAATCGCAACGTAGAGTACAATTATTTCTTTCAAGCGTGAAACTAATGATTGCGTACAGTCAATAAATTAAACAATCAGTGACTGAATAAAACGGTAGATATATACATTACATATCAACAGAAATGTATAATGGTATACAGTACAATAACACTTCATACAACACAAGACAGTGTATAAATGAAGTATTTATATACATGCTAAAGTACTGGAAAACCTTAACGTCATGACGTCATCAATGACGTCATTTCCTCTGGGTAGTATTTAATAATTGCTCCCTCGCAACAAAGTGTTCTGAACTGGTACAATTGTACTATGAAAGTAAATCACCTATAACAGTAATAAGAATCATGCAAAAGAAATAGAGTCGAACAAATAAAGCAAGAAGCAAGTTCGACGAATTATACGAAGGTTTGAAGCTACTGGATCAATAAAAGATTGACACAGAAACACTGGACGACCAAGACCAGTACGAATTTCTGACAGAATTGAACAGGTTAGACCGGTTATTGTGGAAACTCCAGAAAGGTCAGGTCGTAAAGTTTTGGGAGATATAAGTAACCATGCAAGTTCTTCAATTGTGTAAGAATGTTATAATTTGATTGAAAACTTAAACCATATACGATTCCCATCATGCAGCATTTGAAGCCTTCGGACCTCTCAAGTAGACTGTCATTTGGAAACTGGATGAATGAACACAGTCATATTGTAGAAAACATCTGGTTCTCAGATGAAGCACATTTTTATTTAAATGCAGAGATGAACAAGACAAATCGTTATTGGGGAAAAGAAATACCGGATATGTGCATTGAAAAGCCTTTGCATTTCGAAAAAGTAACTGTTTTGCTTAGAGCAAATGGGATTATCGGGCCATTCTTCTTCGAGGATTGCAATGGAAATGTTGAAACTGTGAATAAAGACCGATACCTGAATATATTGAAGAGTACGTTTGTGCCGGCAATAAAATGGAAGGTATATATAAAGAAACTGTCTGGTATCAGCAAGATGGCGCAACTCTCCATTCAGCCGGTGATGTAATCCATTGGCTTCAGAAGAGTTTTCACAGCAACTTTAATCCGTTATCAATTGATGTCTTTAAAGTCGACCCTGTTTACAACGACATTCGTTATAACGGAATATGCGACTTCCGCCAGAATTTAGTTGGGAACCGATTATTTTCCATTAAACTGGTATCCGTTATAATTGAATATTCGGTTTCCATCTTCGACGAGGGAACCAATCAATATAATTTGTACTAATACAATTCGTTATAACGACATCCGGAACCGACGCTCGTGTAAATTTGTTTCATGTACTATTGATTTGCTTACCGTTAATCAAGTGTTTTCAGGCGTGATTAGCCAGATATATAATTAAAGTGTGCTAATCTGTTTACGGCGTAAATTTGATTGAACTTTTGATTTTTTATAGGGAATATCATTCGATTACACTAAAAAGGTGTTTGTTTCAAAATCCGGTCTCTTTTATATTTGTAATTAAATTGAATACATTGTTTTATGTAAAAGCAATTTTAATTCCATCTAACCCCCGTGAAAATAGTACGAAATGCTTGTGTTTGGCACCAAAATAGTAATACATGTCCACAAAGTCGGAATGTCTAAAAGATCTGTTTTCCCGTCTGGTATTCTATAATTATATTGCCCGAATTCGCTACAACGGAATTTCGATAAAACTACATTTTAACGGGAACGGATTGTGTCGTTTAACGATGACTCACTGTAGTTTAATATAGATGTTCAGCAGTAGACAAGTTTACATAATTACGCGAAATAAAAAGGCAAACATATATTATTTCGATCATTTCAACATACCTGCCACTGATTCAAGATCAAGCACTGAATTATCAACGAAAACACATTTTCCGCACATATCACAAAGCCAACGTGTGACAAATAGGACAATAATTAACATATAAGTTTTATGTGTGTTATATAAGGCAAAGGTAAAGTAAAATATAATATCAAACAACTGCTGTTTGTAACTAACTCATCATCGGCGTAAACCAATTTTCAGTTTTGATCACTTTCTGGTTATACACTGTGTTACAATGGTCTTTATCTGATCTATACACCCCTGTTACATTTAAAAAACCACGTAGTTGTTGCCTGTCGAAATGCAAACAATGCAATTAACTAAAGGAAAATATAAAATCAAGTTATATGCATACAGGAATTCAATATATATTTATCCAAAACATAGTAAGTATATGAAACATACATTACAATATTACACCGTTATTATAGTTACAGAAATAATCAAAGAAAGGACACTGAAGGAATGCATGTGCATGATTATTGCCATCTACAAAATAAAAGCCTACACTGACTGGAATTTCACATTTGTGTTGATTAAAATGCTCTTTCATTTATGTTTACTTTTATGCACTCAGTGTATGTTTGATCTTCAAACAAACTACAATTTATTACACTTTCTCACAAAAATTAGTAGTTTAATTATCCATCATCATAAGAGCCGCGATGCCCGTTTGTGTCTGACCCGTTTACGGAATTATATGGGCAGATAATCCTGACGATTGTCCGACAGCCACCTCTGTGACACCAAAGATCAGCACAGTCCATTTGATAGGGATATAAATGCAATTGCTGTTTTTAGTGTAAGTTTAAATTTTGTATTCATACCAAATATAGTATTCATATGAATACACAAACAAACTATAAGTCAAATAAGAATGGTCGGGTGGTATGCGCTGAAGATTTTGGTGACGGCCAACAGGGTTCGAATAGGTCATTTCAAACCCATGTGCATATGGACTAAGATTAAAACAAACATTACACTTTTATTCAGATTTCGACGTTCTAACTGTATGACAAGCACACATATGCTTCATTATTATTATTATTATTATTATCATTATTATTATTATTATTATTATTAGTAGTAGTAGTAATTTTACTGTTATGATTATTTACATTATTGTTATTATTATTTGTATTATTATTATTATTATCATTATTATTATTTTTATTATTATTATTATTATTGTTGTTGTTGTTGTTATTTAAGAAATAATGCCCGGGTAAGCTTTGATTATTGCGGTGATAACCACGGTTTGGAGATCCGATACGTAGGAATTAAATTACAAGGGCAATAGCTCGAGTTGTTTGATAACAAGCATCGCAACAACAAACCGTTGATTGGAGAACATAAATTTTCATGTCTTTCATAAGGTTGATCTACCTGGCCAAAGCTTGCAAAATCAAATCACGATTGATGCCTGCCTGAATAGATACCAGGGCTGATTTGGAATAATCACGATTTATGCCTGCCTGAATTGATACCAGGGCTGACTTGGAAAAATCACTATTGGTGCCTGCCTGAATAGATACCAGGGCTGACTTGGAATAATCACGATTTATGCCTGCCTGAATTGATACCAGGGCTGACTTGGAATAATCACGCTTGATGCCTGCCTGAATAGATACCAGGGCTGACTTGGAATAATCACGATTGATGCCTGCCTGGATAGATACCAGGGCTGACTTGGAATAATCACGATTGATGCCTTCCTGAATAGATACCATGGCTGACTTGGAATAATCACGCCCCTCCTTCGCTTAAGTCTTTTAGTCATAAGGACGTAGTGCGAAAGTGACGAAAAGGCGAAATATCGGTCGATATCCCGCATGTACAAGGTCACTTCTACGCTCGTATTACGTCAAAGCGATCCATCCTCACTACGTCAGTACCACGCATATAACCACGCTCGCATTACGTCCTATAGGTCCCCAGTATGCAAATAAAACGAATCTTTCACATCCACCAGACACACGCCACGTAAGCATCACGCTACTACTACGTCCGCCCGGTCATAGAAATACCCATAATCGTTCTGTCTCATATTAGCCATATGAATTTCAAGGACAGTTGACATCTACTCTCCACATTCAGCCAGTCACGGACCCAGCAACCCTCGACCAATGCCGCTTATGACTGCTTCTGGTCAGCGTAAAAGAAACAATTTGATATTCTGCCACGGTATATTGACGTTTGGGAAACATATTTGAAACATGACATCCTATTTGCCCATTGATGCATGGAGATATAATTCTGCCCAAGCATTTATTCTTTTCCGAAATACATTGGATTGACGCAGTGCTGCCGCAGTGCCTAGCACTTACGCAGCACGAACGTTTAGAGCGCAAAATGGACCTTCATGGAGCTAGAGAGGACCTGTAACAGTATTGGTAAGGCCACGTGGACGGGATGAGCGTGATACGGACGCAGAACAAGCGTAGTGAGAACGCAGGTCTGCAGTCGACACGTCAACGACACGCTCAGGAATTCATCACTAAATCCCTACTAGGTAATCACTACGTCAATGTGGTCCCTACTACGCTTCCGATACGTTCCTACTGCATCTATGCTCCTTCCACGTCCTCAAAACGTAAGTTTTGAGCATGCTCAGAACTCCTCCACGTCCTCCACTTCCATAAAGATCCTACCAGGTCTGCACTACGTATGTGTCGGTTCGCACCCTGTCCTAGCATTTCCTCGCCACTTCCTGTCAGGACGAGAAGGACGTAGTAAGGACGTGCTCCGTTGTGAAGGCACTATTCATTTTTTTCAAATCTGTGCTAGAATATGCAGCTTCAAGCATCCAATCAATAAAATAATAAAGGCTTGTCAAAGGATGTGACGTATGCTCCCGAAGCATACGCTTGTCAGAGGAAGGCAACACAATGTCAGTTACATGTTGGCACCATATAGGCTTCCTCTCGACGTACTTTATCAATATATGTGGTTTTATTTTAAATCACTTCGATACTAATGGAGTTATGCCCTGCACAATAAAATTAACTAAAGTGCAATAACTCCAAAAATATTGAAGACAGAGTAATGGGCCTTGTACTCTGCACTTCCTTTTAATGTCCTCTATCAATATATTTGGTTTCATATAAAATCCATTCAATACTAATGGAGTTATATTTTGCACAAAAAATAAACAAAGAGTTGTGGGAGATTCTATAGCAGACGATGTGTAGGTCAATTGTACTTCGCTATTCTTGTCACGCGATATTGTTTGTAAAGAAAAATGTCCTTCATAAAAATAATTCGGGGTGAAATGTAACAGCCACTTTCGCGTATTTTCTCAGCACCGGATTAAATTAAAGGAACTAAAATGATTTTGCAAAACTTCATTTTTCTAATATTTTTAATACATAAAAAAACAAACAAGCATGCATTTTTAAGCTTATTCGGAGTCATGAATTCACGCGGGAAGTGGGAAACAACCGTCGGTATATCAGGGTAATATACAACAGCTCCCGTACTTTTTCAATGCGAGCACATGAGCGACCATGGTAGAATCAACAATCATCTCGACTCAATGCGTCTATTATACAGTTGAGTTTGTCAAATCTGTACATCCGAGAAATTTGACCATGCCCATAAATGTTCGTTTTTTCTGGAGCGTACTGTGAGCGCTCTTGTATTTTGCTTCTATTGAGATAAACGGGATTGAGCTGTCCTCAAGTGTGCTTATAACAGTCCTGGAACAGATCAAGTAATTGCGTACAACTACCAAACTAGAATGACTACACGATCATTTAACACTCAAAAGGACCTGTCCAACATCAAATACACCCAAGTGATACACGATATCTTGGAATCTGTGTCCTTTGGCACTTTTGACAGTACTCGAGTATCAACCGATCAATGTGGAGCACTCTTGCCACTTCTGCCAGTTCTTCCGAGCGGGACCGACCTCGACCCGACTGATAATCGGGTTGTTCCGACAGTCATAAGATGCGAAGCTTAACCATTTGAATAGAAAAAAAGCACGTTGATGGAACATATATAATATAGAGAAAATGAATCAGTTAGGCAGTGATGTAACACTTAACAAGACAATGTATATATAATCCAGGGTATCCAGTAACATTAGTATGACAATATATTAATACCGTTTTAGTTCATTCGATATAATCCAAAATCAGTGTTTGTGATGTTGACATAGCGATATAAGTTTCTTAAGAAGAACCAAATGACACGAGATATACTATTTCGTGCGTTACTATCTGTGTTCATATTCAAGTTCGACAGTGAGTAGGCCACATCTCATTTCCAGGAACTAACAAAATAAGCCTTTGTTGACAAGCAGCAATGGATTGTTGTCGGATAACAATTCCATCAGAATGCTAAACCGTCAGTAAGTAAATCTGCAAATGTTAAAAACAATCAAAAGAAGTTTTGAATTTAGAGAAGAAACCTTGAATTGTCGTTCTCTGTACAATTTACAATTATTATAGCTAAAATATGCAATATAAAAAAGCGACATAAACAACTCGTTTCACCCTAGATAAGAGTAGTAAATCAATGACAGTGTTATTTGCTTTGGATCTCGCTTGCTTTATGTAAATACCCTACTTGAATTTAATTCAGATAGCGGTTTGACTCTGCTAACGTGGATGAATTTAAACTTCCTATTTTGTTTTAGTGTATAATACGTATTTACACGGGAAGCATCAAGTTAATATTTGAATTGCATTGAACTAACAACATTTAAAAACAATGTAATTAGTATGGATAAACATTCATTTAATAGCCAATAGTTCGTCGTGGAATGTTGTGTGCATCATAAATTAAAGAAGACGAAGACGAAAGATGTTCTTCACCATTGGATTAATGCTACTTATAGGCGGGACAAAAGGTAAACGTGCGCTCAAAATACTAGTTAAATAGTTGATGGTTTTCTATGTAACTGATATATTCTGCTGATGTCAGTTTCCCCTTACAAACTTGTATCACAGTGTTATATGAATTTGCCATACTTTGCATATCCTGAGTAAGTTTAAACATAATATTCAAGCTCGATTGTGCCGCAATCACGAGGCTTATTGAGACGTTTTAGAGTCTGTTTCCTGGGTAGAACCAGTACTTGATTTCTTTTTAGAAAGATAATTCGAACGTTTCCCGAGCAGAGTTCACGACCTCATGCAGCCAATTGTATAAACATTTCTTACCGCGGTAAACAATGATACCGCAGTAACCTGCACCCTACCACAGGTCAAACGGTTTGTATAAACAATTTTCAAAAAATTAACCACTTACCTTGGGTATAGTATTTTAACCACAACAACCATGGCGGACATTCATCTGTGAATATAGATCAACGCATATATATAGCCATACATTAAACGTAAATCCAAGTATAAAGTTATCAAAATTTGCATCTTTAATTCTCCGATGTACACTTCACGATTTCTACACGTCTACTGACCCAGAAAGATTCGATGACATCACACATTTTTGACAAATTGTACACGTCATCGTGATGGGTTGATGAGTCTGAATCGGAATCATATTAGAGGCATCAAACGGAGTATTTCAATAAGAATTCCAATATTTGAAATGTACGTAAAAGAGTGCTGAATAGATTTAATATAATTAGCGTGAAATACATGCATATGTTTTAGTGTGAACTACTTGCCTATTTTCAGGAGTTGCTTTCTGTACTCTGTTTATGTTTTTAATATGAAATGCAAGTTAATCTTTATTTTGTTTTTGTTATTCTGCAAAGGACACACATTTAACAAGCAATGTTTTATAATAATCTACATGGGCCCAACTTCAGATAGTGGTTAAGCCTTTAATTATAATTCACGTAAAAGGCTAGATACACATGATAGGAGATATACAAAATTAATTTAAAGATTTACATTGTATTTATCTCCAACTAGATGAAGAAGCAGATCTACAAAATATGTTAAAAATAAGTTTAAATGTGTTGAAATATTGATGTGTTGAGTATCCTCATTTCAGTATAGTGCTTGTGTGTTTTTTCACAATGTACATCTTTTAAACATATTTTTGCAAATATATCATTGTTTAACTTATGACTGTGTGAAGGCTTTTAATTAAATATCATGACTAGCATTTCTTTCCTTCAATTTCATTCATTTCGGCCAGTTTGATTTCTTACTTCGATCGTTTGGAAATTTCCGTGTAAATAAATATTAGGAATCTGGGTAAAACAACCCAGGTAAAAATCGCTCAATTACAGTGGTTAAGATACCGCGAAGTAAAAAGCTTTATGCATGTGAAAATCTACCGCGGTATCTTAACAAAATGTTTGATTGCGGTAAGTGATTTGCCTAGGTATATTATAACCAGTGTTCATACAATTGGCTGCTGGTGGCAAATGGTAAATTGTTAATTAATACTAATTTATTTGTTGAACATTTTCTGGATTCTTAGGTTGTCTTTTTTAAACATGAGGTCCTGTATGTATTTTGTAACATTGTGCCCTGAATGATTATATATAAATCAATGTTCTCAGATCGAAAGTTGAAATATTATCGAA
>CM051024.1:1765000-1907500 GCA_027627225.1 Congeria kusceri
AACATGAATCAGGATAGAGATCGATCATATATATAGTTCAACATTTTAACAAGATACGGAGCAATAAACTCCTTGCCATCAATAAAAAAATCTGCAACATTATTGTTTATATTTGAACTTCTGTGTCTTTTGAGACTAGAGATAGTTTTCTCGACTTCAGCGATTGTGAAAGGACAATCCAATTCATCAGTAAATAGAGTTTCCTTAATCGGCAAATAATCATGGTTACTATATGAACTAGGGTGAGATGCGTTAGAAATATTTTTGTAATGAGTGATTAAGTCGTCAATACCGACGTCGATATTAGAAGGCTGATTGGATTTATATGTATTAATATGTTTCCAAATTTTTTTTCTTTGGATTTGACCTACCAAGGTTGGATAAGATTTTACATTCTTTATTATAAAACTTACTCTTGGCTTTATGTTTACAAAAATGTTACAACAATCCGACCTAGCATTTAAAAAAGGTATTCGATTTTCAAGTGAAGGAACTTCTTTATATAGACTTTTAATAATAATAATAAAAAGCTTATTTTCAATGTTTGCAATCATCATTAAACCATAGAGATTGGCACACTTTTCTCGAAGTCGAACGTTTTATTTTACAAGAACGTCCGTGTAATTGAAATGACACATCATGTATAACATCTGACAATTTCTCTATGCAAATATTAACGCTTCGATCTTCATTTATTAACATGTTAACAATATCGTCAAACACATTTTTGATATTGTGTAATAAATTCAATAAGTCTTTTGATTTGCCTTGTCCCATATTATTTTATCATATGTTGCATTTTAATCACTATCACTTGGTACAGCATTATACTTAATTGTTAAAATGAACTAGGCAGTGATCAGAATACTCATTAATATCAAGTACATTAAAACTTTCAAACTGAAAAAAGTTTATAGTTAACAATAATATAATCAACAACACTAGCAGCAAAATTATTCCGAGTCAGATTATAACATGTACATTTTCTGTTATCTAATCGACGGTTAACAATAATCATTCGAGTTTCCTTGCATTATGAAAGTAACTTGTAACCACGCTGATTAATATGCTCATCGAAAGATGCACGTGGCGGTAAAGCGTAAACAGGGATATCATATTCCGGCAGATTCACGTAACGGTCGAGATTAATGTCCTCTATGACGTCAGAACGATTACCGACTCATGAATTAAGGTCCCCTACCAGCAAAATATTACCTGGATCGCTGTAATGTCGTATATCTGTGGACAATTGTTCAAGGAAATCGTACTCAAATAGTGGTGATGTTAAATTCGAAAATACAGGCGAGTCACTAGGCGGAATATAATATGCACATATACAAATATCATTTTCCAGACCTAAACATAGTTTATCTAGCTTAAGCCATAGTATCCCTTTATCGTTGATTTTCAGAAGTTCGATAGCGTTTGAAAAATGTGACTTGAAATAGACAACAACACCTCCGCTGTCACGTTGAGCTTTCAGATTACATTTTTACCTGGGACATGAAACACACTTAAACAATTTCATCTGTGTTTGAGACGATTTAGTGGCCATGTTTTCGGTGAGAATTAATATGTCATACGAATTTATAAAATTAAGAAAATCACGTTCGTTTAACTTTGATAATAAGCCTTGTACATTCCAAGAAAGAACATTTAGCTGCTTCTGTGTGTCCCCTTAATTGTGTCGAGACTGTTCTGTTCCGCCAAGGCGTCTGGTATCCACATTCCGCTGGTTCCGGTTTACACGACGTGGCAGTTCCGGCGCAGGGCTGGACGGCGTGTGATTGACGATGTATTTTGTTCGGTCTATGAATAGAGTGTCATAAGAGAGTTATGCTGTTTTTCCGTCATTCCGAGCTTGGATCAGATAGGTAATCAGTTTATTTCGCAGATATTTATCGCTGACACGATATTGATTGTCGGGCGGCAGTTCTCGAACTTTGTTTTTTATATCGACTTTGTTCCCGTAGAAATTAAATTTTGCTACAATGGGACGCTTTTTCACATATTCGTTGTGTCCTAATCGATGCGCTCTGTCGATTTTGATTTTATTTGTTGGATCCTCAATATGTAGTATGTTTTCACAAAAGGTATGTATTTTGGCCACACAATTTTCAGTTTTTCGTTTTCGAATGAATTTTCTTCCTCATAATTGAAAACAAGAAGATTATCGCGCATTGAGCGTGCCTGTAATTCAATTGTGTTTTCGGACAGAGTGGCATTTGCTGATATCAAAGTTTTGATGTCTTGTAAAAGATCTGAGTGTTTAAACTTAATGTCATTGTACTTATCACTGTCACTCATTTTTTGTCTTCAGCAATTTGATATTCAAGGGAGATCACTTTGGCTTCAATAAGTGTAACCTTGCCGGAGACTACGTTTAGATCATTTTCATTATTTTTCCAGTTTGTTTAACTGTGATTGCATAGTTTTCGGGCAATCTTCAATAGAGGTTAGTTTGGACATGATGGCATTGAATCAATTGACGTCTAGGTATCTAGGTACGGCTGTGCCGGCTGTGATTGTATATTCATGACGCCGCCATGTGGCGTAGCAGGGCCTGGCTCATATACGAATACCATTGCATGGGTGTGTTCGACAGAAACTGGAGGTGAGGCGATAGGTAGTGACCCGGAAAAACCGAGGATGAGCACTGGTGTACTACTGGGGACGGCGTCTCTGTTACTTGTTGGGCTCATATACGGATACCCTTGCATGGGTGTGTTCGACAGAAACAGAAGATGAGGCGGTAGGTATTGACCCGGAAAAACCGAGGATGAGCACTGGTGTACTACTGGAGACGGCGTCTCTGTTACTTGTTGTACAGGCACCGTTTGTTGAGTGTAAGTGGCCAATTTATGGATCCTGTCAGGATGTATGCATGCAGAATTTGTTCAAGCCTCGTATTTTTTCATTTTTTTCCTGTTTGTTTAACTGTGCTTGCATAGTTTTCGGGCAATCTTCAATAGAGGTTAGTTTGGAAATGATGGCATTGAATTAATTGACGTCTATGTACAGCTGTGTAGGCTGTGATTGTATATTCATGACGCCGCCATGTGGCGTAGCAGGGCCGGGCTCATATACGGATACCCTTGCATGTGTGTGTTCGACAGAAACTGGAGGTGAGGCGGTAGGTATTGACCCGGGACAACCGATGATGAGCACTGGTGTACTACTGGGGACGGCGTCTCTGTTACTTGTTGGGCTCATATACGGATACCCTTGCATGGGTGTGTTCGACAGAAACTGGAGGTGGGGCGGTAGGTATTGACTCGGAACAACCGAGGATGAGCACTGGTGTAATGCTGGGGACGGCGTCTCTGTTACTTGTTGGGCTCATATACGGATACCCTTGCATAGGTGTGTTCGACAGAAACTGGAGGTGAGGCGGTAGGTATTGACCCGGAAAAACCGAGGATGAGCACTGGTGTACTACTGGGGACGGCGTCGCTGTTACTTGTTGGGCTCATATACGGATACCCTTGCATGGGTGTGTTCGACAGAAACTGGAGGTGAGGAGGTAGGTATTGACCCGGAAAAACCGAGGATGAGCACTGGTGTACTACCGGGGACGGCGTCTCTGTTGTACAGGCACCGTTTATTGCGTGTTAGTGGCCAATTTATGGATCTTGTCAGGATGTATGCATGCAGAATTTGTTCAAGTCTCGTATTTAGTCCTCATTTTGTTTGGCATTTCAAGTGGATTTTAAAATTTATAAAAAAGATACGCTAAGCAATAAATTACGGAAGTTCAACAGAATTGATTGTCTCACGATGTTCACCACATACTCGTTTTAATCCGGGCATAATCCTTTGGACCAGGCAAAAGTAATTGATATTTGTTCACAAGCCTAGTTTAGAACCAGTACCGCGAAAATATGGTACACGTTTCAAAGTTGCTGCAAAAACATCGATTGTTACAGCTATTTTAAAGTTTTATTTCCATGTATTCACAAACGACAAACCGTTATGCTTCCAAAAACACAATATCTCAAAATCCTGTAGGAAGCGCGTGTTAAATGTTGTTAAAAATAAATTATTTACAGAGCTCAGAAAACACGTCTGACCTTGACTATGATTAACAGCCATTATCCCAATTGAATCTTGAATAAGGCAGTATCGATCATCAGATAAAATCGATAGCAGCCGAAAATCTTCGGAAAATTTCCGATTAGTACCAAACAGCTGACTGCCTATCGGGTAGTACTTTTGATTTTATCAGCTTGACTATCTGGTCTAAGAAGAAAGGCGAGATTGCACAGTGCGTACAGATCTTCAATATTCAGTATTCACAACAACACATTATTTGAATAAGCAACGCATACACACTTTGCAAAGTAAAGCCTCAGTCACGCTGCTAAATATGTAGCCAGTATACATATAATATTATTTTAAACTGTAGACAGTAATATAAGTGTCTTATTTGTTTATTAACTGTACTATTATCCGTCCATAGCTCAGCAGCGAAAGGTTTAATATTAAATGTCAAGCTACGTGCTGTCAGACGAAGTAAGAATATGTTTCAGCAATGAAGTATATTACGTTGGTGCCCTGCGTAGTCGTAAGTCAGTCATACATGACCTAAAACATTCTTCAGTCGATGTACGACAACAAAGTGCATCGTATGTCGACATAGAAGCTCTGTCTTGCACTGTCGTACTACACACACGTTCACGCAGGTCTACGTACTACCTATGTCACGTCGACGTACGACTTCGCAAATGTCAGATTTCTCCAAGACGATGCAAAACAATACATACGACGTCCTACGTCCTACGCAGGTTCACGCAACACTATGTAAAATCTTGCCTCCAGTCTGGAGGTTTATGAACATGTTCAAAAACCAGCTACGACTGATGTTTAGACTTTAGACAACGCACGACAATCCAGAACTACGTAGGAACTTAATTGTGCAACAAAAGACAGAAACATGCAATGAACATGAATATTTGTCAGAAGACTGTACCGCGCAAAGTCGTATGTCTGCATACAAGACACCTTAAGTCGACGCAGGTTGTAGTACGTTGGCGTGTGTAGTAGTATTTGAGCAGCAAATAAGTATCCACGTCCACGTAAGTTGGCTTTTGTCCTGCGTGGTCCTGCGTTCGACTACCTACGCCAACCTACGACTGAATTTACCTGCGTTGTATTTAAATACAACTTGCTTCGACGCAAGACCATCGCAGGACCGACGTAGGACGTATACATGATTTTTTTGTATTGAGAAGTCCTGCGACTTGGGCAAAGACGTCAACAATCTCATGCGACTCGAAAGTCCTACGACTCAGTGTGACTGAGGCTTTAGGGCTTAAAGTATATCGTAGCCGGTGTTTTGTGTAAAAACCTTCCGACTGGAGGCAAGGTAGATAAAACGTATATTCATGCATTAACATACATTACGTAGTACGTTGTACGTTCGTAAAATCCCGCGTTGTCTGAAGACACAGTCACACTTCGTAGAATACCCGCGCTATGTACAAAACAGTTGACATTAGCTTTCTAACGTATGAAAACTCATTCCTCGGAATATAAAAGTTTGTTCAACCTGTCGTTACCCAGATTTGAACTGTTAACAGTAAAATTCAATACACAACGTAAAAATATACTTTTGTTCTGCTTACTGTTCTTCTATTTTTGAAACCTACGTCAACCTACGACTGTGATAACTTGTGTTGTCTTGTAATACGACTGGTGCGGGCGCAACAATATCGCAGGACCAACGAAGAATTTTTCATATTGAGTATTTTTCATTGTGTGCGTAGTTTTCAGATTTCAAAAAGGAGGCTCAGATTATTAAGAGTACTGCGACAAAAATGTTCTGCGACGCAGAGTGACTGGTCTTAAAATGAGCAATGCGTGTGGCAAATAATAATAATGTCTATCATAATTATCTTGATAAGTTAAAATATATAGAGAACATTAAAACACGGATGTACCTAATTTAAAATAGTTTATTCAAAAATGTAGTGTATTATTATTTTGATACGCGAATGAGCAAAAGTGAATGAGTAATTAAATATGTTATATCTTGACAGTGTTAACATTAAAATTATATTACAGTAACAGATACTAAAATCGAAGAATAAATGCAATTCTCTAAGTAGAAAACCCAAACTTAAAATAAATGCAAACAACAACATTTATTATTGTATATAAAATATAACAATTGCCTTACGTGAAAACATATCAGAACACTCACGTACACACGTTCCTAATGGGGTTGAGAATTCAAGTCAGAACATTTAAGGCAGTTCTGATTTGCTAGCACAACACTAACTGACTAACTTGCTAACAAACAAACTAACAAACTTGTAATAAGTAAACAAGATACTTTAACAACAGGTTGAGGAGTGTTTGTATGTGGTTGACACGTAATAACTAGTTCATTTATTTGAATCGTTCATTAACAACGAAATGTTAAGGAATTGGAAACTGGGCGCTTCTTCTGGGTGTTGGGCCATTACCATTACAAATTCAAAAATGACCGAATCAAAACAGGATGAGTGATTCTAACTTTTACGTCAAGGAATTTCCTTTCATTACCCGATTATTGTTTCTATGTATTATACTTGAATGTTATTTTAGTGTTGCTACTGCTTACCCGAACAATTCCAATTATAAATATGGATGCACAAATTGTGTTTGTTTATGTTGATATTAATTAATATTTTATTTGAGTGTTACAATTAATTGTGGTTGAAATAAAAACGTTATTTTAAGATTTAAAAATGGATTATGTTAATTGTCCTCTTGTATTACTAGTGCTATCGCTGTTTACACATTTCTTATCATTTTCTTAATGTTAATATAAATACTTCAACTTTAACTTTCAACAACCTATTTTGCTCGGATGTATAGTGTTACAATACGTTATAATTTAAGAAGTAATATTTTAGCAATTATTATACTAACAATATAGCAATAACTTAAAACAAAACCAAAACCCTGTGAATTAAATGATAACTTTTATTTCGGTATAACTTTTGTATGTAAAAATCATTCATATAATAAATGTTTCAATTTTCATGACGATCTTAGCTATTGTGAAATAACAGCTTTACTGTTTTCAATTATCGTTAATCAGAGCAGAACAGAACATTTCATTTAAGACTTGCACAACATATATACAATACATGCAATCAACTCGACATACCTTTGTGTTAGACAAATGTATACAATTAATGTTAACCAATACATATTTCGAAAGCAGATAATCGGAGGATGAACCGTGTGTATCATTAAAGAAAGAAAGTGCATTTCAAACATTCATAGCTTCAATGGTACCAACTTAGAATTATTAACACTCTACAAATCCCATATTGTAAACAATGATATTTATAAACAATGAGTTGTGTACTTTTTGTCACAAAATAGAATTGTGCATCTGTTTTGGAACTGTAAAAAAGCAAAGTGCTTAATAAAATAATTAATGAAGCTATTCTAAAAATAGAGATATAAATTGTACGACGGAAATATACTGTATAACGATGTTTTATGTAGCACCAACAATGAAAATCAAGATCATACTCTTTTATGTCTAGAGGTTAAGAAATACGTATTTACATGTAGAAGACGTAACATAATACCGAATTGAAATAGTCTTAGCAATAGTCTATACTTTCCTATACAGTAAATACATCTTACAAACTTTAAAACATACAAGCAAAAAGGTGGATACTCAAAAAAGGAAAATGTGTGAGAAGCAAACATGTAGTTACATTTATAGAGAAAACCACAGTAGTCAAATAAGTATGTAACACATGCAATCAATGGTATTAATTTACACTTTACATTTGATGATTGTTAAACATTTCGAGTCGATGTACGTTTGGATGTAAAAGTGCATTTTCTAATTGTGTAGTAACTTTGTAGTGGTTACAATGAAAGCGATCTATAAATTGCGAAATTCATGTACAATTAATAGTGTTAACGTTATAGTCCTTCTAGCAGTCAAAATTAAATCGATCTGTGGATTGTGATATTCACGTACTATTTGTACCTCATAAACCTTTTATAAGTAGAAATGAAACCGATCTATGCATTTTGATATTCATCTACAATTTGTATTTGTGTTAACATTCTGGTATATGAATGGAACAGATTTATATAAGGTATTCATGTATTATGCAATCAATTTGCTTTAAGTCCTTGGACAAACAACCTTAGACGAACACAAACGCGGATCGATATATGTTTTTGAAACAGGTTACTTGTGTTTAGCCTTGGTAAGCTAGCAATTATACCCGATCGGAACTGTTGTAAAGCATGCAAGTCCATTTATATGTATTTGTTAATAGCTATTATCTCCATTGTGGGTAGTATTACAGAAAAACAATCAATGTATTGGGGCGTGATCGTTCCACTTATTAAGCGGACCAATATTTAAATCACGTATCAAGCCGAAGTTACGTTCACAACAAAGTGCGCATTCAATCACGGACGGACCGTTATGTAACACAAATGTGAAGCTATTACACGGCCGTTAACTATGCCAATATTTAGTTCTTTACACCAATCTTATAATTAAATACCATGCTTCGTATGGGATCGATATACATATTTGTATACAGTCTGGTTTATAATCTATGTCGTCAATTAATATATTAAATTTATCATCGGTAATAAAAATCATTTATATTATCAGCTTAGCTGTAAAAATCGCCAACAAGAAAAAACAGCCCCTAAATTCCTTAATGCAAGTACATCATTTTCCAAGGGTAAAATTTCAACCCAAGTTCAATACCAACATATTATCTGCTTCATCTCATCTGCGCGTCAAATCGGCGTTAGCCGAAGCACTTTCATTAAACTATTTACCCAGTCAGACGAAACAAGAAACGTGGACATTCCACGAACATCAAATGTTTCGAACGAAATGCAGAAAAGTCAGTATAATAATAACAGAAGGTTCTGGGTGCAAGTCATACACCTAAGGCTAGGAAATGGTGACATTGACCTTGCGAGGTTTCAAAATAAAGTATATCTCAAGGTGTTCTCAATATATTGAGCGGAAACCATGATTCTAATTCAGTAACGGTGAACTTGACCCTTACCCCACCCACCATGTACGCAATCCGAAGCGAGGTCTCAATATGAGGTATCTGCATGTAACGTTTCATTAAAATATCTCAATATGTTCTCATCCCATATCCATTACCTAGCGAGGTCTCCTTATAAGTATCAGTGAATGAAGTTTCATTTAAATATATTCATGCATTCTCAAGTTATCAAGCGGAAACCGTTATTCTATTTTTAATAATGGTAACTTTGACCTTGACCCAACCCAACCATATGCAATCCCAAGCGAGGTATTGTTATAAGGTATTTATGTATGAAGTATTATTAAAATATCACGATGCGTTAGCAGGTTGCTGAGCGGAAACTGTTTTTCTATTTTTAGTAACGGTTTCATATTACTTGACCGCACCCACCCCAATCCCAAGCGATGTCTTGATATGATGTATCTTTGTATGAAGTTTTCTTAAAATAGCTCAAGTCATTGAGCGGAAACCGTTTTCCTATTTTAAGTAACTGTGGCCTCGACCGTTACCCACCTCCCCCATATGCAATCCCAATCGAGGTCCTGATAGAAGGTATCTTTTTGTGAAGTTTCATTAAAATACCTCGATGCATGATCAAGTTATTGAGCGGAACTTGTTTTTCTAGTTTTAGTAACAATGACGTTGACCCCAGCCACCCCATATGCAATCCCAAGCGAGGAATTGATTTAAGATATCTATGTTTATTATAAATATAAATTTCATTAAAATATCTCGATGCGTTTTCAAGTTATTGAGAGGAAAATGTTTCTCTATTTTTAGTAACGGTAACCTTTACCTTGACCGCACCCACCCCATATGCAACCCCATGTGAGGAATCGATATAAGGTATCTATGTATGACATTTAATTAGAATATATGGATGTGTTCTCAAGTTTCTGAACAGAAACCGTTTATCTATATTTAGTTACAATGAACATGACCTTGATCCCACCCACCCCATATGCAATCCCAAGCAAAATCTTATTATAATTTATATTTTTATGAAGTTTCATATCCGATGCGTTATCAAATTATTGAGCGGAAACACTTTTTGTTTCATAAGTTACGTTGACCTTGACCTTGACCGCACCCACCCGATATGCTATTCCAAGTGAGGTATCGATATAAGGTATCTATGTATTAAGTTTCATTACAATCGCTCAATCCGTTCTCGAGTTAGACAACGGAAACACACAAATGATGCCGACATACCGCCCGCCCGCCCAAACGACATACCCTTATCTAATAACCGAAAGTTTTCTCGGAAAATGTTGGTTTAAAAGAATATATACATTGACTTACTCATTTATACTTTATCTTTCTAATCAGTCTAATTTAAGTTAAACTGTTTAACGGTATACGGTATACAGATATTATGCGCATTCATTAATTTCTGATAATTGTCCTCTTACCGCCATAACTATATTAAGTCTCCGTAATTGAATAAACACAGGGGATGAACAATACAGTTCATCCCTAATGATAACGGTCAGAAATCGTGGTTTATTACGGGCAATAACTTAGTTTTGCTACAGCCCCAGTGTATTATAAATCTTAACTGACGAACTAGGAAAATGTGTGTGTGAATGGGTTAACTTAAATAAACCACATTTACCGGCCAATCAATCACATATCGATTGCAAATGATAAAATCTATCGAGTTGACTTGTTTAAGACCCTTTATGAAATAACATGATACATGCACCCTATTCATTATGCATTTAAATACATTAATAGCTATTCCTTCGTTTACCGTAATTGTATTGTAAACTATTCCTTTATAAAAATCCTTTTTACTTCAGTAATGAGTTAAATACTTCGTATTGTCATGGCCGCTTGCAGATTTGACCTGCAATCATTTCATTATATAGCGGCTGCAATGAGCGGAACTCATGTTAAAAATACATAAATCTGTGTCACTGTCCGCATCCGTGAAGAAGCGCGCAGTTTTCACGTATCAATGGGCAATATTTATTAACAATTATTTACATTCTCTTACCTTAATATATATAAGTTTACCAAAATATTGTAACTACACAATTTTTGAAATAATTTGAATAATTTGTACAATGCTTTAACCCATAACATTATGGCTAATTTAATAATGTTTTTGACGTCACTTTACATGAGAAGTTATCTGTACTGACTTAAGACGTTCTCAGATACGTTTTATATTTCGTATTGATTAAGGTATTTGTAATTTCACAAACATGAACTACCACATCATAAAAAAACACATTTGTTTTCGTTTTTATTTATTTTATTAATAAAACATTACTCTGACATTTAAACAGATAAACGTATAATTCAGTGTTAACACTGTCAACTAATCTGTATGTTTAAAACACGTACACATCATTGTACTTAAATTAAAAGTTCTTATTAAAACATATACAATATTTACAAATGATGTGAATGTATTGGGTATGACCACCAACTGCGCGCAGCAAGAATGTTTATAAATAATTTCCATTTAGAACTAAATGACTTGTCTGCAAAGCAAAGCCTAGAATGAGAATGACTCGGAAAACGCAACGTGGGACTAATACATTTCTTTAATTAAGGATGTTAATTATACTGTTTCAAAAACGCATTACGAATACGCACAATATATGGAAAAAAAACATAACATGCAAGCAACGAATGCGGATGCTGTTTCGGACAAGAATAATGAGAACAGAACACGCGTACATAGAAACATATGTACGAGGGCTGTTCATTTAATACTCGGACATCCGATATAACTAAAAACGTTATGGGTGTATAATAATAAAACAAAAACGATTGACATAAATTAACATCATTTCTGTATTCATATACAAAATTTGAATATGATACGAACAAGGATTCAAAAATAAACAGCAGTTGAACATGTACAAAGGTCGACGTCAAAGTATAACGTTACTCCACTCAAACCGTTTATCTTTTCGAAGTCTCTGTCTGACGCCACCACGCCATTGTCATGTATTAGTACCCATGAGGTGAAAACATCATAAAACCACTGTTTATCATAAGAAGCAATATTTCTCTAGTTATTATCCTACGATCAGCGTCTTTCAATTCGGTCTAAAACGGCAAGTTTCAAGTTCTGATATTCGTCTGGCCACGTCCAGGGAAATGCCTAATTATTTTTTAAATTAAATATTTATAATTAATTTGACAAAATGCCTAAGTAAATTAAATCGCATGCCTTTTAAAAAGCATTTTATTAACTTCAACTATTTTACATAAAGTAGATAATTATAATTCATTATTTTATCTTTATTAAACATACAACTCGAAACATTGGCATCAAAAAGTTAATTTATTTATTCAGCAAAATCATAGATGCACTAACTGATCAGTATACTTTATTATTTTATTTATTTATTGTTTACAATTCAAGGCATTTGCAACACACAGTTAATTATTCAGCGAAAACAAATCTATTCATTTATCAGCTAGCAATAAGCTAACTGACCTTCATATTAACAGTTAACAAACACATATTGAGTGACTAAAGTATGCAACCATCGTTCACTCTAACAAATGAATGAACAAGTATTAACATCTCTAATATGTGTTTGTTTGTTTAGCAATATCTGTCAAAAATAAATAATTATTGTGACATTTTCAAACTCCAAATTGTTAGTAGTTCTGTAGAAAAGGCAAAGTAATTGAAAATAATTAGATTTAATTGACAATTACAGCCCGAATCTTGGTCAGAAGCTACTTATTTTCAAATAATTAAATTGACTTTTTCTCAATGATTCATTATTTTCAATTAGACGAAAATGTTCAAACCATTATAATTAATTAAATTACCATTACAATTATGCACATCCCTGGTCACGTCTCGTTCATCGTGTGTTGATTATCTGCCACCACGACAACGTTTATACTATGTATAAACAGTTGTTCGCTTAACCGAGGATTCCCCTATATACTTTTTTAACACATGTATCGCTTGCAATTGCGTACGTCCAGTACATTCGCACAACTGTATTGCAGTATTCCAATTATTTCAGAATCCATTGCACAAAAACACACACGCACACATTGGCACTAAACTCTATGCACGTGCAGTAGCGATGTGTTAATGGCGTCAATGTTTTTAATGTACTGAGGATTTCCCGCTTAAAACTGACACAATTTCAGATTTATTTACGAGTAAACATGTTAGTGTTGACTAAACTTTTACGTTTCCAAACCAAATACATATGTGACAATTGAATAATCCACCATCATACCAGGCTTGAAAATGTAATCTTGTCTTGCATCTACAACCATGGCGAGCTTATGTAGAATGTTAAATGCTGAATGCGCAAACGGCCTTGACGTACTGCATGTTAAATGATAAGCCAAGCATAAATCTAAAATGTCCAATATTGTCTCTCAGATGTGACCTCGACCCAATATTTCGCCGTTTTGTACCGAACGATGTTAAATAACCTAATAATAATTATGATCATAATCTGTTCTTGTTTTTTAGGCGATGAGGAACTTATACCCATAGACAGCACAATGTTGACGTTTACAGGAGTGGTGTTCAATGCTAGTGAATATTGGGACCCTCGTCGCGTGATTGATGGCAACGACAGTGGAGAGGCGGACACGTGCCACTGCTGCACGGCTATCCAAAGACCCGCAACGATAACAATTGATCTGAAGCAGCCTTACCCATTAAGACGTATTAAAATCTACGGTCGCACTGATAACAGTACGTTGAATTTAAATTGCATATTCTGTTTGTTGTTAGATCTTTAAGACGTTGGCAAATTACTTAAAGGATCGGTGTTTAATTAATTGATGTAATGCTATTAATCGTTGAAAAGAAAATGGGAGTTTAATTTTTGATTTGAAAAGCAGCCGTCGTTCATTGTCGTCGTTCGTCGTCAAAATTTGCTTAAAATAACTTCTTCTCTAAAACTGTTCAACCACAGAAATGTTTGTGGGGTGGTCCGCTATTGGATTTCTTCAATTAAATTCAATATATCAAAAACGTTGATTGCAATTGCAATCAACAGCCTACAATAAAAAGCAAAATAGTTTTTGTCAGAAACCGCTAACCTGGCTTCAGAGATATTTTCACAGAGCCATTCCTTGGGCGACCCTCTACCAAATTTCTTCAAATCAGTTTGATTTGTTAAAAACATGGCCATCAAAGGCGGGGGGTGGGGCAATTTACTTTATTTAGCTGTATAGAAAAAATGTCAAAATATTCTCAGAAACGGCTGAATGGATTACAAAATAATTTTAAATAAACATCCTTGGGCGACCCTTTATCAACTTTCTTCACAACACTTTGATTCGGTAAAACATGACCGACAAGGGCTGTGTGTTTGTGGGGGAGGGGGGTTCTTTATATATCTATATAGACAACCTTCTTCTTAATTGACCTGATTTCAAAATAACTTGACATGCATGTGTTTATTGTTACCCTCTAAAAATGCATTCAAATCATTTGATTCGTTAAAAATAAAATATTCCCGCCATTGGTTGGGCAGTATTTTTTTATATAGCTCAATAGAGAAATGTGAAAATCTTCTTCTCATAAATAGACGGTCGGATTTCAAGATAATTTCACAAACATATTCCTTGGGTGATTCTCTACCAGATTTTTCAAACCATATGATTTGTTAAAAAAACATAGCCCCGTGAAGTGCGTTAGTGCAGTTTTCCGTATATACCTGCATAAAAATCTTTGAAAAAGTATTCTCAGAGACCGGATTTCAAAATAAGCTCACATAAATATTGCTTGTTTGACACTCTGCCAAATTTATTCAAATTACGTTGATGAGTTAAATACAATGATCGACAGGATCGGGATAATTTTGTACATATCTATATAGAAAACTTTGAAAATATTCTTATCAGAAACCGCTGACCGGATTTCGAAATTATTGTACGTAAAAGTTTCTTAGGTGACCCTCAACCAAATATATTCAAATCATGTTGATTCGCTTTAAACATGGCCAACAGGAGTTGGGGCATTTTCCCTATTATACCTTATATACAGAAATTCTCAGAAACCGCTGGCTAGATCTTAAAGTAATTTTACATTAATGTTTCTTGTGGCAACTCCTACCATTTTTTAAAATCTATGTTAATCGTTTAAAAGCATGGCCGGCAAGGATGGCACAGTTTTACTTATACAGCTGTACAGAAAACTTGAAAATCGTCTGAGAAACTTGCTGGATCTTAAAATCGTTCTGAATCGTTAAATAACATGACCGCCAGGGATGGGGCAGTTCTCCATATACAGTTACATGTATATAGAACACTTTAAAATCTTCTTTTCATAAACCGTAGACCGGATTTAAAAATAATTTCACATATATATTCCCTGGTCAACCCTTTAACATATGTCATCATGTCATTTTGATTCGAAAAAAAAACATGGCCGCCAGGGGGTATGGGCAGTTTTCCTTATAGAGCTATATAGATAAATCTTATTCGTCAGAACCCGCTGACCATATTTTAAAATAGTTAATTATTATTCACGTGTGACCCTTAACCTAATTTCTTCATTTTGAATGATTACAAAATATTACCGCAAGGGGTCGGGGCATTTTTCTTTATATGACTAAAAAGAAAACTTCTTGTCAGAAACCCTTGACAGGATTTCAATAAAATTACATAATTGTTCTTTGGTTAAGCCTTTACCAAATTCCTTCAAATTATTATTTATGTCATGCAGGGACGGGCCGATTTTACATTTAACAGCTATATAGAAACCTTTGAAATCTTCTTTGCAGTAACAATTGACCATATTTCAAAGTAATTTTCCAAACAGTGTTTCTTGGGTGACTCTCTGCCAAGTTCATACAAATAATTTATTTTTGTTAAATTAAAATGACAACCAGGGAGGTAAGTTCAGTTTTCTAATGGCAATATAGAAAATCTCTACAACTACTGAGTTAATGACCATCTACCAAATGCATTCAAATCATTTCGATTCGTTAAAAACATTGCTGGCAGAAAAATTTCAAAATCTTGTTAGAAAGCACTGACCGGGTTTCAAAAGAATTTTGCCTAAATATATTTCGGTGATTCTCTACCAACGTTGGAATAAGATCTACTGTACATGATTTAGATTTGTTAATACACGAATGTTCTCCATTAAAATTGTATTTGTCGTAATATAAATCATATTCAATTTTGATCATTTAGCATAAAAACATATTTAAACCGATTTGAGAGTTGACATAAACGGTGGTGTGAACATTCATTTCAGATATTGATCAGTCTGGAAATATCGAACTATGTGTAGGTTTATTTCCTGATAGCCAGTGCAACATTTCAAGAACTACAGATCTAGAACTTGTCTTCAATCCGGCAAAGCTTGGGCAATTCATCATCATATCGGCATCTGGCACAATTAATTTCATGACAATCTGTGAGATCAAAGTATTCCGAAAAAACGGTGCGTGTTTTATCTGTTATTATCATGACTATGATTATGATTATGGTTATAATTATTATCATTATTATTATTATTATTATTATTATTATTATTATTATTATTATTATTATTATTATTATTAACCTAATCACACATGTACTAATAGTATTATTATTATTATAAGTAGTAGTAATATTAGAAGTAGTTGTAGTAGTAGTAGTAGTAGTAGTAGTAGTAGTAGTAGTAGTAGTAGTAGTAGTAGTAGTAATAAAAGTAGTTGTAGTAGCAGAAGGAGTAGCAGTCGGAGGAGTAGTAGTGGTGGTGGTAGAAGTTGTTATAGTAGTAGACGTAGTAGTAGTGGTAATAGTAGTAGGAGGAGCAGAAATAGTAGAAGTATATTGACACGCCTATATCGATGTTACATTCCTTGATTGGATGATATTAATCGTTGAAAAGAAAATGATAATGAATTCCAACGTGTTATGTGTTTACTTTTCGATTTGAAAAGGAGCCCTCCGTCGTTGGTCGTTCGTCGTCAACATTTGCTTCAAATGAATTATGTAGCGAAATCGGGTACTAGTAATATCGTCAGAAACATCAAAATTTTGCAATGAATCACGCATTGTACATGTAATACCCCAATAAAGCTTATTCGGAGCTAGTCAGAACCTGTCGGAAAGAAACGAAAAAGCAACATTCAGGAGAAAAGTCAAAATCTGTACAGTTGTATAAAAATGCTGTAGGAATACTTATAATACTTAGAATGCTCTTCAAATGAATGAGTCTTGCACATTCCGGATGTATTAGCTCTTGAAGATTGTTCGAATGCAGTTGAAGCATAGAAAGAATATTTGGAAAGCTGTTAGATTGCAGCCCAAATATGTAGAATGCAAATATGTTGGATTGTCTCCCAGACGGTGTCTAGAATGCTGTACGAATCCACTTCCAATGCAGCCATACAGCTTTAAGAATCGCTCCTAATTTGGTCGGAACCTTCAAGAATTAAATCAGTATACAGCTCTAATACTTAAAATGTAACACAAATTTCCCGAGGAATCCACCGGATTCTTTCCTAAAGGATAATATAATGCTGCTAAATCTAGCGTTTTACTCATCTCAGTGACTTTCCGAAGTTCTGCTCCCACAGTCTCAATGAATTTGGTCGTCTCAAGCTCCCGTTGGCGCTTCTTTGTACTCTCATCGGCAGGTTATTCATCCCCATTGTTTCAGGGGGACTAAGATGCATGCGGATGGACCTCTGTCACTATGTCCACTAGGGAAGCAGATGGGGTGAAAGTGGATTTACAAAATACTCCGAGGGGCTGGGCATTTTCAAGAGGATCTGCAGCTTCTTGGGATGATCTACTCCGTTTATGATAGTTAATAGAGCTCTTTACAACACGATTTATTAGGCGGCATAATGTGACCCAGGCAACTGCTATATAGCAACTGATGTTAAAGCAAAAATTACCTCGTTGTATACATAGAGGATAACAGGTTACTGCATGGTCTAGGGTAATATATCAGGTGAGGCTTGCTGAGCCGTTATTTTATACTGATAGATTACACAAAACCAGGCAATTACTTGTTGTTCTATTTATTAGTATTACACCACATGTTGTTTTGAAATTACATCAAACGAGTTGATTTTTATATATTTAAAAAACTAAGAGCGGCGCTGCATTTGCTGAACTGGCTTTTGCGCGTTCACGTACCTGTAGCTATGGATTTCTAAACGTTGACTGGATAATACCTTATTATTAACATTTCGTAATGATAAATTAGCTGTTTCCCCTTCGAATACATATATTACATGTTCATATAATATTGAAAACGCAAACTGAAATTTATTGCAACGATCAATTTAATCGGAGAACACACGTCGCCGAATTGTTTGGAGACGCCATGAACGATTTGTGTATGGATGATTTATCGGTTTATTGATGACGTCATATCACTACCAAAGTGCGGGTTTTACCAAAGTTCGGGTTTATGTGAATATTTCAAAAAATGCCGTTATTATATAAATGACGATTAAAAATAATAAATTATATACGGTCCAGATATCAAGTGTTTGCTTTGTTGGAACGGATTAAGTTGCACTAAAAATGTTGAATTAGTAGTCGATTTCGAATAATATGACGTACCTCAAACATTGACTGATATAAACGGTACCGACCTGATATAAAAAAAAGCGGCGCCTAAATATTAAGCCGATATCAGCGGAGTGGTATGGTATTTATTTGTGTGGTTCTCCTTCGAATGAGATCGAAATGTTTAGAATCTTGTCAAAATACCGTAAGACTATTAAGAATGTAGTCAAAATGCTGTTAGAATACACCTCACATGCGGTTCGATAGTTCTCCACTTCGAATGCATCTGGAAAGTTTCGAATCGAATTGACCAATAGAATGGACCAAATATTCGGGCAGCACTTGAAATGCCGGCAGAATGTTCGGATGCTTGGAACGTTGGTACTTTTAGGTTTGTTTGATGAGTAATTTCCACAGAGCGTTGCGTTCTATGGAACAGGACCAAACTCATGTTACCGGGAAATGAAGATTGGAAACTAATTAGAGCTGGATGATAGTGCTAACAATAGAGGATTGGAAACATCGTTTTGATTTAGTGCATAATAATACATAGTGTTACTAAAAATAGTAACATTTTGACGTCGATTACGGGCCGTTACGCGGCTCCGCTGAGCCGATATAATTATAATTGGCCGCGGCCGATTTTTCGATAATCGAAGAGAATCCGATCGCACGTCAACGACCACGAATGGCGTATTTAGTCAAAATTAAACGGTTATATCCGAAAATGCAAATACTGAATATTAACGAAAGTTTGTAGTTAAATTGATTAAATATATATACGATCTATAGCCTATGCATCTTTTAGTTTGAGAAAAAGAATCACTGAACAAAATTGAACAGATCGGAAACTTTTACTGAACCTCAATTTCAATCCATTGCTTCCAACAATAAAAATCCAACAATACTGTAAGCACTTCAATTCCATTGTCTTGTATCCATAAGCCTTAATTTGTAACAATCATGATATTAATTTCATGTTAACCATTCTGACCAGAAACACGATTTACGAAATCGCAATGACTGGTCAGAACGTTTGATTTTATTCGATTCAAAGTTTCAGAATATATTATTAATCCAACTGACACATTCATCATTCAGAATTCGTCCATGAATGATTTATTAAACTAATAGTAATGTATTTTACTAAAAATAAAAGCAAACACGACATAACATTGTCACAACAAAACTGCGAGTCCAGCGAAAACTGGTTTGTTTCGTCACTGTTTTTCTGTTTATAAATTACGTCATTCGTTAGAGTTGCGTCACGTATTGCGTAATTAGTTGAATGTTAAATACAAGTACGGAAAGTTTGTTTGGTGTTTTTGTTAACATTTTGTGTAATAAAGAAAGTAACATGATTCTTTTCTTGTGACAGGATAATATGTATTATACACGATAATATACGGCAGAGCTGGGCCGGGCGTCTATACTCGGCCCTAGCCGTATAACGGCCCTCGGGCCGTTATATCGGCAGCGGGCCGATTATAGATGCCCGGCCCAGCTCTGCCGTATATTATTGTCTAACTAAACAAACGGAAAAGTGGCCTGAGAACAATGTGGTGTTTATATTTTGTATTATCTTATAGTGATAGGCAATCATTATTTTCAAAACATTGTTAATGCTAGGTTCCAACTATCGTGCGATTGACCACTCGTAACTGATTGTGGTAGTTCTCTGAGAGTTCAGGCTTGCATACGAATTGATGCGAGTTTATACGTTTTTATACGATGCTGTGCGATCTGGTCACGACCTGTCTGTTACAGTTCTCACGATCTGTCAGTTAAAGTTGTCACGATACGATTACATACTGTCCGTTAGGATTGTTTTGATCTAGTCCACGATTGGGTCTCAATCTGACACGATCATCACCATCGAGTTAAATACAGTCCGAACTACTATTAACTTCAGTGTTTCTTGAGATCGCAACACATCTTAACAGAGCGTGGTGTTTTTTTATTTTCTACGATCGATCCCGATCACTACGATTTGGATGCACGATTAAATATGATTTGACGCGCTTTGTTACGATGCAATAAGACCTGATCCCGAAGGACAAGTGACGAGTCACATTTTTTGTCCAATGAACATGAACATTTCTCAGAACCTTAGCTCATATGCTATCTTGGCCGAGTAAGAAAATGGTTCCGGTCCGTTGAAAAACATGGCCGCCAGGGGATGGGGGGGCGGCAGTTTTCCTCATTGGGCTTTAGAAAAAGCTTGTGAACTCTATAAAGTCACATTGTTTGCCCTATCAACATGAAACGTGCTCAGAACCTTTGTCCTAATGATATCTCGGTCGAGCTCGAAATTGGTTCCGATCCGTTGCAAAACTTGGCCGCCAGGGTGTGGGAGGGCATTTTTCCGTATATGGCTATATAAAAACACTCTAAAAGTCACATTGTTTGCCCAATCTACATGAAACTGGCTCAGAACATGTGTTCTTATGATATCTTGGCCGAACTTGAAAAATAGTTCCGGTCTATCCATAAACATAGCCACCAGGGGTTGTGGGGCAGTTTTCGTAATTGGGTTATAAAGAAAGCTTGTGAACACTCTCGAAGTCACATTGTTTGCCCAATCAACACGAAACTTGCTTAGAACGTGTGTTCATATGGTATCTTGGCCAAGTAAGGAAATGGGTCCGGTCCGTTGAAAAACATGACCGCCAGGGGAGGGGAGGGTGTTCAGTTTTCCTTATGTGGATAAATTAAAAGTTTTGAAAAAGCCTGTGAACACTCTAGTGGCCACATTTGTATCCCAATCATCATGAAATTTTAGCAGAACATTTTTCGCAATGATATCTAAGACAAGTTCGAACCTGGTCACAAGTGATAAAATACTTGGTCACCAGGCCTAATTGAAGAAACAAGCTAGCAAACAATCTAGAGGTCACATTTTTAGCCAAATCTTCATGTTACTTGCTCAGAACATTTTAATTTCTTAACCCCTTAAGTGAGCGACCTAGGGCCTTATGGCCCTTTTGTTTTATATAGCTATGTTGAAAACTTTGAAAATATTCTTCTCAAAAACAGCTGACCGCAAATAATTGAACGTAAATGTTCCTTGGGTGACCTTCTAATAAATTTATTTCCACTCATTTTGATTCTTTAAAAACATAGCCGACAGGTTCTGGGGCATTTTTCATTGCATACCAACATACCTATGTAGAAAATCTACGAAACCGCTGGCTGGATTTCAAACTTATGTCACATAAATGTTCTTTGAGTGACCCTTTACCAACCCATCAAATCATTCTGATCCATTAAAATACATGGCCATCATGAATGGCGCAGTCTTACTTATACAGCTATATAGAAAATCTTCTCATAAACAGCTGGCCGGATTTCAAAATCAATTAATTATTTTATATAATTATTTTATAAATTTATATGTGTTTTGAGTGACCCTGTAACCATGTTTTTTCAAATAATTCTGATTCGTAAAGAGACATGGCGTGGCGCAATTTTACTTATAGAGCTGTATTGAAAATTATTATTGATATTGTTATTATTGTTATTATTATTGGTATTATTATGGTTATTATTATTATTAATATTATTATTATTATTATTATTATTATTATTATTATTATTATATTTTATTGCTTTT
Source organism: Congeria kusceri (assembly GCA_027627225.1). Classification (NCBI taxonomy): domain Eukaryota; kingdom Metazoa; phylum Mollusca; class Bivalvia; order Myida; family Dreissenidae; genus Congeria; species Congeria kusceri. Next base: position 1,787,135 of record CM051024.1, read on the forward strand.
TAGCACATAATACAAATACTAATATTATTAATACTAATAGTAATAGTAGAAGAAGAAGTGATAGTAGTAGTAGTAGTAGTAGTAGTAGTAGTAGTAATAGTAGTAATAGTAGTAGTATTAGTAGTGGAAGTAGTAGCATTATTTTGTTGTGATGATTATTATTATTATGATTATTATTATTATTATTATTATTATTATTATTATTATTATTATTATTATTATTATTATTATTATTATTTGAAATGCATTATATTTGTTTACTTTTTAGTTGTGGATCTATTCACATTGCACGATTTGAAAGTCAGTGTGAATCAAACAGGTACGTATACTCCGTGCTCAGCAGAAAAATCATTGGACGGGAAGTATTCTACCTCCTACGCAAACGACACGGAATTATGTGCTCAGTGCAGTGCAACTAATTACACTGAAGCAGGATGGGAAGCTGACTTTGGACAACTAGTACAAGGACAGTTTATAAGCATAATTGGAAGACTTGGTTGTAAGCATCGTTTTTCATGAACAACATAAGAACAACCACCACTACTAAGATCTGTTTATTATTACCGGACACTATCAAATAAGTTAAGATATATATGTAATTAAAATTGGAATCAGAGCTTTAAGCTTCATGATCAATATAACCATTAAATATATTATTCTAAACACTCGTTCACATAGCAACGTTTAATATAACGATTACAAAAAATACACGTAATTGGTGTTGACTATACAAACAAACGTATCTATAAGCCGGTTAAGTGTCGCAAATTATTTGCATACATGTATATGTTATCAACCTTTAAAAAAAATCCGTATGATTTGTATGTTACTTTAGCATCCCAAGATCAGAGTGAAGATCTTCTTGTGTACACAAGTGACAGTCCACAAACAAATGACAATCAGACACTAGTGTTAACTGTGAAAGACTGGAAATCAGAATTGGGGAAATTACATTATTTAGGAAACAGTACGTTCCGATATTTAACTATACGAAGGTGGTTCAACAGAGTCCTAACACTATGCGAAGTGATGGTGTTTATGCAGGGTAAACAGTTTTGGATCCTAATAATACTATTAAGTTAAAACATGTACAGACAGTTGTTGCATTTTACGGTAGTAATACTGATATAAAAAGTTTCGTACATAAATCTGTTATTGTTGAGAAACATCTTATGTTTAATATACACGTTTAATATAATCGCATGTTTTGTAAGTATTGAAAAACATCACCGTGCTTGTCAGAACAAGATAATAGTATGTCATTTCAGAATGCGATTCAGGCGAGTACGGGTCTTCTTGCAAACAGTGTGGTCACTGTAACAATGATTCAGTGTGCGACAGGTCAACAGGACATTGCCCTTCAGGATGTGAACCAGGATGGCAACTTGACAAATGTGACAAAGGTTGGAAGTACAAAACAAGTATAATTCGTTATCACATTAATATAATGTTCATTATATACACTTAATTCCCAATAACAATCACATATTTATATTCACGCTCTCTACACGGATAATCCTAATGCAGTACAGCGACCCTAACGCAGTGCCAATATGGCGGATGGAAAGACAAAAACTGTTGTGCATGACCGAATAGTGGTAAGTGATAGTGATGCATCCTTGTGGTTTTGTTCGACCTTTTAACATGAGTTATGAAACGTGTAAACAACAACAGCAGAAGCGACAACGCCGGTACAGGTGCGAAATAGCGTATACAACGTCAAGTTATAATTTTCCGAGATACCCCGGACCTCGAAATGATTTAAAATATATGAAAATATTGCAGTATTCAACAATTCAAGTATAAATATTAAACCATACACATGTACACTGATAATGATTTCTAATTAAGAAAACAGTCTATAAATTAAATTAAAACTCAGATACAGTATCTAGACACTATTCAAAGTCTCTATGATATAACAGCACTTTTATAGAAAGTCTCTAAATTCGATCCCCGAATTTCTCGTTCGGATACAATTTCACAATTGCGCGATGTGTAAGTCCACTTTTCGTTCGAGCTTTCGCAGAACGAACGAGTCCATTATTTCTCGGCACGAGCTTCTCCACGATGTCCAGTTTCCACAGCGTTCTTGGACAGTAGGCGCGTATCTCCACGGCGTCACCTATAGATATCGTCGGGTCGTTCTTGTCTCATTCTTTGATCGTTCTCTGAGCGCCGTCAGGTACTCGCGGAGCCATATATGTAGGAAGTTCCGCACAAGCCTCGCTCGTTGAGAAGCCTGTTTCACGAGCGAGGAACGATCGAAGTAACATTCCGCCGAGAGGTTTTGACGGAATTACCAAGTTGTGACGTCACTCGTCACCCGTTTAGAAGTTGTGCGAGAGTAAGCGTTTCCGGCAGCCCGGGTGCGCCGGAGGTGAAGTAAGTCAGGGGTTTGTCGTTGATAACAGCTTCTGCTTCAGTTGTGACAATGTGTAGGGTCTCATACGTCACGTCCCGTATGCTTAATTAAGTAACTTTTTAACATATTTTTGTGAGACCGATCAATCTTTTCCACATTCACCCAAACTAAGGGGCTCTCATGAAATTTCCACTCGATTCCCGGGTGGTTGAAAACTTTCAGAACCACGGGAGATTCACACAGGGTACTTAGCTGCCTCGTTGCGGCCGTGAATGTCATGCCGTTGTCATACATAATTATCTGTGGCGTTGATTTGCCGGCTACAAAAACGTCTGAAGGCAAGCAGGAAGGGTTCCGCTAATAGATCGTGTACCAGTTCCAATTGGATGGCTCTCGTAGTCGCGCTAGTAAACCAGACAAAACTACGCTTTGATGTCGTTCACGCTATAAACACGTACATGAAGTGCCCCTGAATAGTCGAAACAAGGGTATGTGAAATGGGTCACGGCTGGCACTCTTGTCTTCGGTAACGAATAGGGTCTGATACTCTATATGGTCTGCCGAAAACTGTTTTGCAGATCACACATTGTCGTTATACCGAACGTACAAAAGGACTTATAGGGACTCCTTAAGTTGTTTTCATGAGTTTGACCGACATAAACTATACAGCGTATATTGTACGACGTATGTGCCTTATCTTATATTACCGTATCTTAAAATATAATGGTTGAATACACAAAGTTAAAAATATATTATATATAAGTAATCCAACATGTAATAGCAACAACGAGTATTGTTAATATGCAGAATCTCAAACCTTGTGTTTAAAATAGTGTCACGTTTGTAACGCTGTTGTATGTTGTTGCATGTTATGTATACTTAATACAGAATTATTTGCTTAGTCAGTTACCTTTTCCTAAATACATTATGTTAAATTAAGAAATATTTATCTATACATAGTTGTTTATCGGCCAGTTGACAACGATTTGGAGATCTGATGCGTAGGAATTAAACCATGAGGGAGTTAGCCCGAGCTGGTTTATAGCTACGCATCAGAACGACAACGAGTTATTTATTGGCCGATAAACAACGAAAATGCGAAACTTATTTCGATTCTAAAAGGAGTCGACATATATTTTTGCAATTGTAATTGAAACTACTTTCGACTATTCTCTGCTCAGAATCGGAACTTCATTTTGCGTTGTTTATGAGAAGTTTAACAACAATAATTGTGTTCTTTGACTATACAAAAAAATAGTATCATGTTAGAATAATTAATATAAAACAAGAAATACGAGTCCACTGTATTTGTGAATGTTTGATTCTTTTGTGCATTTATTGCAGAATGCGAAGACGGCAAATATGGCTTGAACTGCACACATGAATGTAACCAAAACTGCATAAACACAAGCCAGTGCAACAAGGAAAATGGGGCGTGTATTGGAGGCTGCCTTCCGGGATATGACTTCAACATTAATTCCACTTGTAATACGGGTATTTGACATCTTACGAAAACACACGTGTACTTCCCGGATTCTACAAGGGAATCTGCATAAATACACATACATGTATAATAGTATGGAAAACCGCATGCGTCATATAAGCCAACACGGTACAAACCGCAAGATTGGTAACGTTGTCTTCTACAAGTTTACTATGAATCTGCGCTTCAGATTAGACGTTTATACTTTTTATCCCCGTGTAATAAAACAAATACGCGCAGTTTCGTGGCGTCTTTTATCATCAAGGTTTGTCGGTCAACATGTAGTGGGGTTATAACAGTTGTATTGCGATTATTTTACTAAAACATTATGCAGATATGGATGGGATCAAACATAACAAACAAACTATCACATTGAATGGCGATATATTGCGTTTTACAGAGATCCTAGCTTCTATAATGAGTTGTTAATCACCACATGTATGGTATAATCGATAAAGGTATAAACAACGTCTTCCTTCCATTCCATTTGAAAACTCTTGATGTAAGCGGGTTACTATTTTTGGGTAGACTGTCTTCAATCAAGAATAAAGATACAATTTATTTAGGAAAAAAAATCCCCTTTAAATAAATTTTCGTTGAAATGTTATAAAAACTGAACGAATAGTAGATATACATCTATAAATTACTAAAATCTTTTAGTTGGTCACGATATTCTCCACCCACAATCAGAGTACATTCTATAAACTTGAAATTCAAATGGCATTAATCTCACCGGTTCAATTCCAGGCATATATTCCATAGACTTTTTGATTTAAATGTTATTAAAATAATTCATCCAAAACACTGAAACACTAAATATTGTTTGCCGATTGTTTTTATTTTAAATTCCAATACGCTCGCGTCCTAGTTAAAATAATAGTTTGTACACTGTGTAAACTTTAAACATAACCGAATGACGTAGGCGTGACGCAAAGTAACTTTTCAAAAATCGATGTATGGTGTATAGCTTCTACTGTATACTAATTCTTGTTGGTGAATATTATTGGCGTCAGCAAATTAGATTATTTTTAAAATTTATGAAGATTGTCGGTAATAAACAGGGGACTATTTTTCGGGAAGTACGCATAAATGCTAGCGAGTTAAAAGTCTCCTCATAAAACATAATAGTTTAAAGCTAAACCTTTTATTTAACCGCGTTTGAAGTGCAATTGAGTAGAAAACAGTATAAATAGAATACATGGTAGGTGCCGGGAAGGAGAAAGTTTATCCGTTTAGGCCCGAAAATAAAATAGGGCTCGCTTAAGCTCGCCCTTTTTCCATATTTTAAGCCTCATCGGATGAATTTTCTCTATCCCGTCACCAACCATGTATTCTCTATATATTATATACATTTATAAAGAATGACTGTTTATTTGTATTAATATGTTCAGGTTTGTCAATGGATTGGTAGTTGTGGTTTAATTGTTCGCAAGAGTTCAGTTTAGTGTCTTTTGCTACTAGCTTGTGCCGGTCATACGTTTGGTCAAGATTGTAACAGCACGTGTGACTGTAAGAACGGCGAGACATGCAATAACGTCGACGGAAATTGCCTGAATCCGGGCATCTGCGAGAATGGTTGGCTATGGAACAGTTGACCCTCTCCCTGTATATACATGTATGATGTCTTTATAGATCATACATGTATATACACGGAAAGGGTCTGGTACTCTATATGGTCGGCCGGAATTTTTCTGCAGATCACACATTGTTGCAATACCGAACATACACAAGGACGGATTGCCGGTATCCTGTATTGTCCTCGTATGAGTTTTATAGTGGAGCTTGGACCGGCATTGTATAATCTCTCGTGGGCATCCTTGACTACACGATGTGTGTAGATTTGCTTTACAGGGAGCAAATACGGATGTTTCGTCGCTTCTTCTAACGATGCATTTTGTTACAGCGAAGCAAATCGTCCTTCATAAATAGTCCAAGTTGTTTAACGAATGGTGACATCTGTTTAACACAGTATCTCTGCCGGATATGACGTCATCTGGAAGCTACGAATACAAAACTTCTCAGCTTCTATCACTTTGTGAGTGGAGAGCTGCGTTCCTGCTGGTAAATAACGTCTTCCGTTGCGACAACTACAAACAAATCACAGAATATAGGTGATGACCCTGATCAGTTTCTGTAATGAGCTAAATCTTGTTATGTCTATAACATCGGACTCTGATAAAACATCTGTCACTACCGTTACCATAGTAACGATGTCACTGTATGGATGCCATCGTGGCCCGGCTTTAGGAACAACAGCCATGTCGGTCCTTGGAACCAGAGATCTCCGGATTGGAGTTGTAAGGCCGATAGTCCACGTGTAAGTTCAATCGGCTGGATTGTCATGAGTCGGACAATACATCCACGTCCGGTTCTTTGCCAAACTGTAAATTTATGTCATTCTGTTCCGAACAAACAGTGGTAACGTCTTCGGGGATTCAAATCAGTGCATAAAAATCTGGCTGTCGAGCCACAAGTACACATCTGAGACACATGTCCGCCATCACGTCGGCATGGTTAACTTCTTCGTAGCAGCAAACCGATTTTTTGACGTCATCAATGTGGAATCACTACATCTGGAGATACATGCTTTCGCTTCGTATTATGACATGCTTGCGTCACTAAATATGTGTATATTCGTTGCAGCTGTGACCATAGGGTTGTCATGAAAGTAGCTCCGTTTATGCTGCCATAATTCTTGTAAAATAATCTTCGCTCTTTGTTGCAAAATTTCGTGTTTCGATTCTTGAAACAATCGGCGTCTGGTAGCGTATGTCCGTCTCTTGCACACAGCATAGTTACTTGGTAGAGTGGGATGATTTTCTCAAAATGGGAGTTTGGCTGCATACCGACGGAAACCCGTCGTTAGACATGGCTACGCCCCCTTCCCGCTCAAGCAGGATCGAAGGTAGGTTAACTTCTGTATGTCCGTAAGCGATGGGTTATGGTACACTGCTGATTCGAAAGAATCCCAAACTGTCTGCCAGTCCTGATGCTACCACTGAAACTCGGCAAAGTCAGTTTTGGAAGTTTCATAAATGAAATATTCGCTGTATAGGATGCTTAGGTGGGAACACGCTCTTGAGAGGATACTTCATCTGGGTTTGCGGATTCCTGATCTGGTACGGATTTAGTGTAGTGATTCTGGTTTGATCTCTCGCTAGTTCTGTTATCTTGCTAGGTTGCTTGATTTGCTACTGGTATCTGTGAATGTTCATTTCAAGGTCGATAGAATATTCTTTACTGTCGAATAGTTCCGATTCTATATCTCCGAAGTCAGCGTGATTGATGATCTTTTCATCAGTCCTCTGATCGTATCTGTCTTCTCCTGAATGATGTAAATGCTTCGGTGACTCGAAAATTGATGGTGTCTCGTCGAGTTTCTGATGTTGCCTCGATATTGTCCGACATATTTGGTTAATGCATATTTTCCGTATGTAAACTGAGAACGGATAAAAACCACACCAATGCATACAACTCGAAATATAAACACCTAACCGAATAATATTCTATATATCAATAAATAAATAAACATGTATACTGAACGACTATAATGGGCTTCTATATATGTGTCTATTTTCATTCAAATCGTTTTGCTTAACCTGCTCATTCACCAGTTACAACGTCTACTTATATTATTTCATGTTTTAAACTATGGACCGTTTTTCATGTTCTCGATGTAAAGAGGCATGTACTTAAGCGTCAGCGATTTTTACCCACTGCATACCCAACCGTGAAGACCTGTCATTAAATATCGCGAGTCGTTGCTGGAAATAGTGGGAAATTAAGTATATCCTGATATGGTGCCAAACAATTTGTAAAGAGAGAAAAAATAAATTACTGTCAAAGACCACGTTGTTATAATTCAAAATAATGAAAGTGGAAGAGGAAATATGAAGACTTATTTAAAATCTAAAAGCATAGAACGCTTGTGACCCTTGTGTGAATATATCTTAACGTCCAAAGTTTAAGTGTGTATAGGGCGATACATCTGTTGACAGTTTAGAGGTAATAATTGAAAACTGCCGTTCGAAACATAGTGACAATGTTTTGAAACACGGTGCATTTTGTTTGGACAATCCAGGGTCTAAACAGTATGGCTATATGTCGAAATTACATGAAGGTATTATCCCTTCCGCTGTTACTGAGAGTAAAACAGTAAACTATAATAGTCTTATAATCCGTAAGAAAATGAGTATCCAAGCGAGTATACATACACATATAAAGGCATTTAAATACAGACAAAGCACAGAAATATTACTTAAATATATTAGTTCATATATAAAAGACAAACAAGCATCGATATCATTTTAGTTTGTTAGGTATTTATCATGTTTATTTTTGTACTTAAATGTATCCCCCACAGTTTTCTACATAGGTCAGAAATTATCCGTAAACCCAGAATAACTTCACAATAAAGAAAATGGTTTATCAATACATAACAGAGAAATACATGCTCAATAAAGTCTTGTCGATGAATCTATATCTTAGTTAAACGCATTTTCATCATACTAAATACCATTTTAAACGATTCATTTTAGTTACACACAGGTTTGTTTTATGTTTTCAGAATGTGGCGACGGCATGTTCGGATTGAAATGTGAGCATAACTGTAGCCTCGGATGCTTACGTTCTTGTAACAAAGTAGACGGGACATGTATTGGAGGATGCCTTCCCGGATATGCCTTTGCGAAGAATAATACTTGTAATACGGGTAAGTGTAATAAGCAAGAACTACATATGTCGAAACATTTTCCATGGTGGTTATGGCCAAATAAATATACACATAAGTGCGTTCGAAATTTGCAATTCTGCTGCTCTGGTATGCATCTAGCCATTGAGTAATTAAATGGTAATTAAGTTGCATAATATTGTCTTTTATTGCTGTTTAATTTGAGTTGCGATGCTATGAGGTCAATTCTTACTTACACGTAGATGTTTTGTGAATAATTCTGGGCCAAGTGAGAGGTTCGTGCGCACAAAACCCGTTTAAACCCCGAAAGCTTTGCATTTACCGTTCAAAGGCGGTGACTCCAGTCTTTTACATGTATGTTTCGTGTTTGTGGTGTGTTTTTGTGTTGTCCATTGTATTGTGCTTGGCAATTGGTCACTTGCCATAAATAAAGGACATCGGGCTATTAATAAGAGTTCTCTCCTGATGTCGCAACTGGAGTTTCTCTTTGTTTATATTTGAACGCGAATGTTTGAGGGTTTTTGTGATTTTACTGCAGAATGCGGTATTTTGATCTAAAAGGAGTAGACATATATTTTTGCAATTGTAATTGCAACTACTTTCGACTATGCTCCGCTCAGAATCGGAACTTCATTTTGCGTTGTTTATAAGAAGTTGAATAACGATAATTGTGTTCTTTGACTATAGAAAAATATAGTATCATTTTAGAAAAATTAATATAAAGAAGAAATACGAGTCCACTGTATTTGTGAATGTTTGATTCTTTTGTGCATTTATTGCAGAATGCGAAGACGGCCAATATGGCTTGAACTGCAAACATGCATGTAACCAAAACTGCATAAACACAAGCCAGTGCAACAAGGAAAATGGGTCCTGTATTGGAGGCTGCCTTCCGGGATATGACTTCAACATGAATTCCACTTGTAATACGGGTATTTGAAATATAACGAAAATACACATGTACTTCCCGAATGCTTATTTACAAGGAAATCTACATAAATACACATACATGTATACTAGTATGGAAAACCGCATGCGTCATATAAGCCAACACGGTACAAACCGCAAGATTGCTAACGTCATCTTCTACAAGTTTACTATGAATCTACCCTTCAAATTGGACGTTTATACTTTTTATCCCCGTTTAATAAAACAAATACGAGCAGTTTCGTGGCGTCTCTTATCATGTAGGTTTGTCGGTCAACATGTAGTGGTTATAACAGTTGTATTGCGATTATTTTACTTCAACATTATGCAGATATGGATGGGATCAAACATAACAAACAAACCATCATATTGAATGGCGATATATTTATCTAATAGTCTTAACAACGTAACTAAATATAACAATAAATATAAATAAACATATTATTATTCAATGCTAATGTAGTATACTATACAATTGCTTGCTGATATTAGCGGTCATTATAACACTAACGGTCTAACTGTCATATAATTCAAATTAATCGTACGTTGGGTTTCTACAGGAATTATTCATCCGCATGCGTATTCAACTTTGTCTGCTTTTCCTTTTTTAATTTTCATATGTATAATACAGGGGCCATATTCGTCAAATCATTCGTTGACTTAAGAATGAAGAATACACGTCGACTCAAGAAAGAATGTGTGTTTGCATATAGGCTACTAGCAATGTCGGCTATGACTAATAAATTATTCTAAAACAGAATGCTAAATTTGCATTGGTGAATACCAAATAAGATTTAAATTAATAGCGTGCTAAGAATATAACAACTTCAAAAGATTTGTTTTAATCCTGTTTCTACCTGCAACATTGAACTAATGAAGATTACCTTATAAATTGTCCTATGTCCGGTCAACAGGAAGTTGCAAGGTTTATCCATTTAGTAGTGTATTCCTACGCGCCGAATAGCACAATTGTCCAAAATGACGTGGCAAAAAATGAAATACTCCTGTACTCACCCGAGTTTTCCATTGATACAACCGTCGTGTTGTCTAGTTTTACAGAGATCCTAGCTGCTATAATGAGTTGTTGATCACCACATGTATGGCATAATCGATAAAGGTTTAAACAACATCTTCCTTCCATTCCATTTGAAAACTCTTGATGTAAGCGGGTTACTCTTTCTGGGTAGACTTTCTTCAATCAAGAATAAAGATACAATTTATTTAGGAAAAAAATAACCCTTTATATAAATTTTCGTTGAAATGTTATAAAAACTGAACGAAGAGTAGATCTACATCTATAAATTACTAAAATCTTTTAGTTGGTTACGATATTCTCCACCCACAATCAGAGTACATTCTATAAACTTGAAATTCAAATGGGATTAATCTCACCGGTTCAATTCCAGGAATATATTCCATAGTCTTTTTGATTTAAATGTCTTTAAAATAATTCATCCAAAACACTTCAACACTAACTATTGTATTCCGATTGTATTTATTTTAAATTCCAACACACTCGCGTCCTAGTTAAAATAATAGTTTGTACACTACTGTATACTAATTCTTGTTGGTGAATATTATTATCGTCAGCAAATTAGATTATTTTTAAAATTTTAGAAGATTGACGGTAATAAACAGAGGACTATTTTTCGGGAAGTACGCATACATGCTAGCGAGTTATAAGTCTCGTCATAAAATATTATAGTTTTAAGCTAAACCTTTTATTTAACCGCTTGTGAAGTGCAATTGAGTAGAAAACAGTATAAATAGAATACATGGTAGGTGCCGGGAAGGAGAAAGTTTATCCGTTTCGGCCCGAAAACAAAAATAGGCGAATATTTTCATTTTCTAAGCCTGATCGGATGAATTTTCTCCATCCCGGCACCAACCATGTATTCTCTATATTATCTACATTTATAAAGAATGACTGTTTATTTGTATTAATACATTCAGGTTTGTCAAGGGATTGGTAGGTGTGGTTTCATTGTTCGCTAGAGTTCAGTTTAGTGTCTTTTGCTACTAGCTTGTGCCGGTCATACGTTTGGTCAAGATTGCAACAGCACGTGTCACCGTAAGAACGGCGAGAAATGCAATAACGTTTACGGTATTTGCCTGAATCCGGGCATCTGCGAGAATGGTTGGCTATGGTACAGTTGCTCAGAACATGAGTGTTGTGTGTTGTCTTCATAAATCATACATGTATATGTTGTTTTTTTTTATATTGCCTGCATATAAAAGTTGAAGGCATGGTAATGTTTAGACGGTGTTTTAAATGGATTTTGATTATGAAAAGGGACTAAAGGGGGACGCATCATCAATAATATGATGGTCGGTATTGTGCAATATATTGACATCTCTCATCTGCCTTGTTAATGATAAACTCTTCGTTTAGGTTGTCGATGATTTGTTTACTTCTCAACACAACAGCCTATCGTGAAGGTTACTTTGGGATGCGATGTATATCTCAATGCCACTGCAGACAGACTGACAGACAGACAGACAGACAGATGGATGTAATAAGGCTTTCGACCATGCTTCCTTTGTATTGAACTGTGTATTGCCATGTCACTGTCTAGTAGGAGCTATGTGTGATTATTTTAATGGAAGCTGTTCATACAATCAGTGTGCAGAGATAGGTGGATTGGCGATAACTGTAGTATCAATAAACAACTTTGGTAATTTTTAATAATTTTCTTGCCAAATGACACAATATAACACTTCATTAAATAGTATATAAATAGTATAATGGTGAAAATGTGTCAAACTGATAAACATACGGTAATGCTTTAACACGATATAATTGCTGCTTGTTTTGTTATGAAAGTTATATATTCAGTATGATTAGTGATTATTGAATGGATATAATTTGTCAAAGTAGTCGGCTGTGAATTTCATCACATATTGTTTAATTTATTCCACATTATTACCATACTATAAATGCTCGTCGCCATATCTACTCTTATACAATGTCCTGCGAGTGCCTAGGTGCACAGATTCCACAATGTATTCGAAAAACATATCAGCTAAACAGTATTATTATGGAAATAATGACCATTTCCGATGTATATATGACTATTTTGACCAATTTGTGGAGCTCTGCACGATATAGTTAACACCCACTTCTTTGAATTTGATTACATTTGTTTGATACTTTTTTCAACGTTAAATTTATTATTTACGTAATATGTCTGTGAACTCGTTTTATTTTTGATAGTGATACATTGAAAGTGGAGTCCAAATACATTTTATGTTCTTTCACCTCATAAGAATGTGACACTGGCTACTTCGGAACGAACTGCACGTCGCAGTGCCATTGTCAACACAATGCAACATGCAATCACGTAGATGGGAGTTGTCTTAACCATCAGTGTTCAGCGGGATGGAAGGGATATAACTGTACTACAGGTAAAATGATTTATTTAGAAACACACCATTGATGTTAATTATTTTACACCAACAACAGTATTAATCAATATTTGTAAACAATCAACGCCAATCAACTATTAATTATATATGCATGTGTTTTCGAACAGAATGTGATAAAGGGTCCTTTGGAATGAACTGTTCGTCACCATGTCATTGTCAAAACAACGCACGATGTCATCACATCAATGGCAAATGTTCTAACAATCAGTGCGCAGCCGGTTGGATTGGCAATACCTGCAGCACAGGTTTAGAGATCCGCTTTATTGTATCTGTATTTGGCTAAAAATTATCTTAAAACATTACTTCATATAGGTACATTAGTCAATAGTAGCACACAGGTAAACAGGTCACACCATATCTTCTTATGTTCCCGTTATTTAAAGTGCCCGTAATATAGACTGCTGAAATTCACATCATGGCGATACGTTATATGATAAATCACTTATTTATTATCAAGTGATTTGATACACAAAATCACTGTGCATTACCACGTCAATGTAAAGGAAACACATAGTGTAATACTAGAGTCGGTAAATGTCGAGTGAACCTTATATAGTATAAGTCGTTAACAGTGAGTTATCAACCAAGCAAAATTGTGTATTGCATTTTACAGAATGTTCGACAGGGTCATATGGTGAACATTTTTCCAAGAACTGCAATTGCAATCATTGTCATCACGTAAATGGATCCAATATCGTCTTCTCTAAAAGTTGTTTTAGCGGTTTTACATTGGGAGATGAACTTTGCGTTAATTAATGTTAAGAATCGACATATAGGCATTGGGTTAATTTAATTTAATTTAACAATACAACAATTATTGTTCTCACGTTCAATATAGATAAGTTGGTTGTGTTCTTGTTTTCAATGACTTTTGTGTTTATCAACAGAGTGCAAACCGGGCTTTTATGGTGAGAACTGTTCTATGGAGTGTCACTGTCAAAACTGTCATAATGTCAATGGAACGTGTGCGTTGCTTTCTTCGCAATGCAATGGTGAATTTCATTTTGACAATGGAATGTGTAAAGGTATGACCACCACTTTTCCATGGTTACATGTACTGCCACCAATAACAAGGACTTGAATGGAAATAAGGGGAAATCGTTTTTCTCTTTTTTGTATATCCTTGGTATTGGTGTGCATGTCATTGTTCATCTGAATTTTTGCATTGATAACTTATATACTTGTATTATGTATGTTTACTTGCATTATGTTGTTGCCATGCTGTGTTCATGCTTTACCAAAATAAATATTTCTATCTATCTTACCATGCACAAATGTTATATCGTTATATTGAAGTGACTTGCATCATATTGCTGAAAACATCAGTGCCACAAATTGAAAACTGTAAGGACTACTAAAAATACTAAAAAATTAACCACATTTAGTAATCGTACACTTATATTATTCTACCTCAGGTTTCATAATTTCATACCAAAACGTTTGTGTTTAAAATGTGCAATATAATCCTAGAAATGATTACTTATAATTATAAATTGCATTTATATAAAGCTGATGTCGTTGAGAGTACACCAGCTGCTGCGATCGGTGGTGGTGTAGGCGCTGCAATTGTTGTCATTGTTGCTGTTGCTGCAGGGATTGTCTTTATGAAGAGACGAACTATTTTTATGTAAGCATATGCATTTATACTTTTTGAAATTGCCGTATTGCATGATAATTGCCATTGGCAAAAGTTTTCAAAGCAATATCCAGAATCAATATTGTACATTTAGAATAACAATTTTATACATGTTTCAAATATCATTAAAGGAGGAATGAAGATAAACATGACAACACTGAAATGACTGACTTGTCTCGAAAGAAGTCACATGTTTCACCTGCACACTATAATGAGGTTTATTCAGATGCGGGGAACAAAGTTTACGAAAGTACGTATGCTTACATGCACTTAAAAGCAATTGTACAACATGCATGTAACGAATATAAACAACACCAATAACATTTCTTGTACTTTCAGACGTGGGCAGTGACTACTATAGTTTCAAATCCCTGATACCCGGAATCAAAAATCATTTATTGTGGGACTACATTCGTGATAAAACCAAATCTGGGCCATCGTTCTTTGCTGATGAATTCGCAGTACGTTGAAACAAACATTATTGTATTTCATTTAAATTTGATAAACTCTTGGTCAAACGATGTGTGTACATGAGTATATTAATTTGTGTTGTTGGTTTATGTCTAATTTAACACAGACTTTTTTAATAATTGGACATCCCATACCAGACAACTTTCAAGTCAAGACAAGCCAAAGTATTAAATGCGTCATTTTGATTACCTATCATATTTCGCTTTTATTGCACAAACAATATATTTGTAGAAATTACCTACCGGATTGATTCATAAACACGAAGTTGCTGCAGCAATAGTAAACAAAGGCAAAAATCGATACAGGGAGATGTTTGCGTGTACGAATTTTATTTATTTATGCTTACAATGAACTGCTAGTATTTTAAATGACTACATGTGAATGCTCGTGTGTGCATCCCGGCCCGGCTATCATCATGTTCAATGCTTACAATAGCAAAAGTCTAAATCGATACCGGGAGATGTTTGCATGGTACACGATTCTATTTTTAAAATATCAATTAACAATGAAAAAGAAATTAATTAATGTATTATTTAGTTTAATCATTACGTAAATGTTTTCTTTGTCATACTTATAGTCATAGGTAATTCCAACGTGGTCATAGTATTCGAGTGCATTTAAGGTCGTAACAATTATATTGCTACCGATAGAAAGAGTACATTAGATAATTAATCGAGATGTCGGGGCATTTTTCAAACTTGTTAAAGGTTAAAATCTAAACGATATACTTTGACTGAACAAGACGGCCTCTAATGAAACAGTAACACATTTTACAGCAGCTCTGTTTTACACGGTATCAGTATGTTATTTATTGCTCATACAACTTTGTAGATGACCATTCCCGGGTGCCATTGGCGAAAGACAAACCGACCGACTCTGAATACATCAATGCCTGCTACATTCATGTAAACATTTGTATCGGTTGTCAACGTATATTACCATATTAATATATAAATGATACATGTAACATGTTTGATTGTATGATTTTCAGTTATTATAGGTTATATAGTAAATATAAACAAAGCGAAACTCCAGTTGCGACAATTGGAGATAACTTTTATTAGCAGCCCGAAATCCATTATTTATGGCAAGTGACCAATTGGCAAAAAATTACACAGCACATAACAAACATACATAAGAAACACAAAATACACATGAATAAAACTGGGGTCACAGCCTTGGCACGGTCAACGCAAAAGATTGGGGGTTTATACCTGTTTATGTGCGCACGAACCTCACTCTTGGCCCAGAATTCCCAATCTAATTTTTGACATGCTAATTGTCTTGTTATAGGGATTCGAAAAAGAGAACAAATTTATCGCATCTCAAGGTACGTATAGCACTTATTTATCAATTGCCATGTCGAATGATTATCACATTCCAAATTCAAATGTCAAAGGCGTATATTGGTGTACATGTGTCGCCGTGTAGATGTAATATGTTAATTGCGGATCGAAATTAATACATTTAAAATGAATATTATGTGTTAATTGTAGGGCCGACAGAGAAAATGATCGTTGATTTCTGGCGCATGATATGGCAACAACGCGTGGAGAAGATCGCCATGTTAACGAACCTTGTCGAATTAGGAACGGTAATTTTAGTTGATAACCATGCTTGTGTAAGTTTCGCTTTTTCGTGTTCTTATTTTTGGTTTCATTCTTACATGCCATTTTTACAACTGAAGTGGTTTTGAATTTACAATTATTTTGTTTACATGTAGCTCAACTGACCAAATATCTGAAGTCTTTATTTGTGATTAAAGTTCGTGCGTGCGTCAGGGCGTCTGTGCGTCACTTAATCAGCCATCGTGTCCTCAAACAGATTTTTGCGATAATTAAAAAAATGTGTTTAATTTGATTTTTTTTTCATTTTGATTGGCCCGGCTTATTGTATAATAAAGTCACAGCAGCTGAAATATGGTTGTTTTAAAATGTTAAAAAGTCATGTCAGATACTGCATGACCTAGAACTTTACTATTTTGTATTTTGCCTTCTTCCTGTATTGTCCTTTACCAAAATTATACAAACAATGTCTCGTGGTTATTGTTACATGCATTTCAATTTAAACAAAAACGTCCTAAAACTACTCTTGACTGTTTCCAATTACCAAACATGGAAGCTTCATTTTTTTTTAATTAAACATCGACGTATGGTCCTTGACTGACATTGTTGCAATGATGCTCCTGAATTTAAATTGGCACCGCCTTTGGGCTATTTTCGAAGACGTACTTTGATAGAAATTTTTTTTATATGTCTGTAACTGCATGACCTAGGCTGTGATAGTTGGTGTGTAGCACTGCCTCATTGTATTTTACTAAGAATGTACCAAAGTTAAAAATGAACCCGCCACTGGGCTCAATTTTTTATGGACATTACTGGGATTTTATTTAGGAAAATACAAGATCCGTTTTTTATTAATGATACACCCAGGCTTAAAATAACCCCGCCAGGTGTCTCATTTTTTAAGTAATTTAATAAAAAGTACATGTCTAAAACTTGAATACCTACGACTTTGTTAATCCTTATGCAGCATCTCTTTATTGTACTCTATTCAAATGTTTAAAAAGTGGTTACTGGGCTTAAGAATGGCACCGTCCTGGGACAGATAGTTTTGTATATAACTAAATCATCGAAAATGAGCAAAACGTCGTTTGGTCTGAGACTACAGAGCTGATGCCTTATATTTAGCATCTACCATGCCTTATACTCCTTTATCAAAACTGATAAGAATTGTCTAAAGTATAAAATATAATCCCGACCTTAACTCAATTCATTTTACATTCCAATTGATTTTTATCCGAAAAAGAAAATCTTCAAACCTCTTCTTGTCTTAAACTAAATGGACTAGGCGTTTGATAATGTGTATGTTTCAGCCATTCGTGGACATTTAGTAGTATTCAATTTCAGTCAAAATGTCTTCAATATTGGCCAGAAGACATTAACAGTGTTAGTACTTTTGGCGATGTGAACGTCAAGTGTATTGGAATTGAGGAAACATACGACTACAATATCAGAACTCTAGACATTGATAAGGTTTGTAAATATTTGTTTTACAACTTTTGTTTTGAGGTTATATCAATCGTTATTACATTCATCAGTGCATATGCTGTTGCCGTATACATGTTCAATATGCTAATTGTGTTTAATTCCCAGGGCAAAGAGACAAGGCGTGTCAAACAGTTCCATTTAAAAACATGGCCTGATAAAGATGTTCCTGACACAACCTGGTGTCTTTTTGATTTCTGGAGAGCAGTGGATACTAATCATTTAACGAATACCTCGCCAATTGTTGTCCATTGCAGGTTCGTGTGCTGATAACGATACATTTATTAATCTTAACAAGTGCATGCTTATTATTATCGACTGTACATCCGTATTATAAAAGAACTTCTGTCTGAGTGGTTCCACATTACTTGTTTCATGATATATAATAACAGTGCTGGTGTTGGTCGTACGGGGACATTTATCGCCCTTGACAACCTGATAACACAGGGAAGGATGGAAGGTTCTGTCCGACCGCTTCCAATGGTCGAAGCCCTGAGACAACAGAGGGTTAACATGGTTCAAACAAAGGTATTGTCTTTGCCGTGTTTCAAATGAACGCAAATACCTTATGTAACCTGTATGTACTTCAAATGTATCATTAAAGTTATTGCTGAAAAGGAATATTAAATGAAAACACCTTGATATTCATTTAGGACCAGTATTTGTATCTGCACGAAGCACTGGCCGAGGCTCTACTGATGGGGACACACCATGTGCTGACAATGCAGTTTGAAAGTGTATACAACTACATGATGGGCAAAGAGAATGGATCCAATACTACGAGGCTGAACGAGCAATTTGAAGTAAGAGAAATGAGATGACTTGTTGGTATACCATTTCCTCATAATAACTCTAATCTTAATAATCATTTTCTTTGCACTGCTAATATTTTTTTTTAATATATTTGTTCGGATTGTATTTACACATCAATGGGGTTGTGTGTGTTGTTTTGTTGTTGTTGTTGTTTACTCGAAAAGGAACAATTATGTATCTATAAATATATAAATATGAAACAATTATAGTTAATTGTGCGAAGTGTAGAAGAGGCTGCTATGCCGGCTGAAGAGCAAGCGTCGTCTGGACCAATGTACGGTAATATGGATACGGTCATGTCAGAAAGTAAGTTGATCTAAATCGGATCTATGCAATGCATCACATCGGTCTTGTATCAGTTTGCAATAACACACTGTATTGCAATATAATACGAATTAACAATGATTTTATAATACGTCTTTAAGTTACTATTTAGTTTGTTTGAAAAACTTTAATGGCTGCGCTTAACACGTTTTAAATGAATATTGGTGTTCTATTGTGTAGCAATTTGAATTCTACTGAAAAACCAGATACCAGATTACAACCTTGTAACACATATGTTATTTGTTTGATACCACTCTAACGTGTTTATTTGGGTAATTTAATCAGTATCCTAATGCTTGTTTTGCAATGCTAGGCTGTACTACATATTTCACATTTCTGATTAACCATCTTTAGATGTAATAACGCTAATCATTGAGGGTTTATTTTTTATTATGTATGGGTCAGATTTTCGTTGCATAACCTACGTAAATAATGTTCATTTGAATGAGACCTCCCTATTCTGGTTCCATGTATGAGCTTTGAAGAACCCAACGGGTCCGTATAATTCTCAATGTCGTAATATATATTTAAAAACTAGGTAACTCGCTAACACGACGATAGAGGTATATTCAAATATCACTTAATTTCTTAGAGATTGTTCCCTTTCGCTATTCTAGTAGATGCTTACCGACCCCACATGCAGAAGCGAGGCTCGAAATTCATCCAACAGCTGGGCGCCATTTACCTCCCTGTATGAATAGTGTTTTCTATTTACAGTATTTGTTCTTGCATACATTTAGCATAAAATTTACATCATATAATGCCAACCGCTAATGGTCATGAAACATTTTGAAACGTATCGAAATATTTATGATGAAAGTGTTTTCTAAATAGAGCAAATTACAGCCATACTATTGAACCTTTTAAAAGTTCAATAAACTGCGTGCACATTCATATATGGAACATTTCTACACAGACATTCGGCAATAAGAATACCCTGCTGGTGTGCATGTCGCCCACTGAACAACACTTGGAAGAGTTCTGGTCCCTTGTTGAGGAACAACATGTTACAACGGTGATCAACCTGTCTTCTCCTGATAGTGTGGCTTACGAGGTACGGTTGCACTGTTCAGTTTTTAACGCACCATCTACTAATGTAAGTGTTCACTAGTGTATTTTGATATGCATGTTTGGTTTAGAAAATGGATTGTCCGAACGAGTGTTAACCTTTCGAGTACATCTAAAACAGAACAAGATATAGAAAAAAAACATGTATGGTGATACGTATTACGCTGGACTAGATAATTAAACGCATAATCGTTTCCAAATCCAGCCAGTTTGGTCATTAAAAGCAGTTGCATTGTGTGTGTGTACTTTGACACAAGCATTGATTAAAGTTAAGTGTTATTCAGGGTTTCTCGCAGGTCTGTATCGCTTGTCGGGCCCGACATGCCTTCAAAGCAATTAATCGTTTGCCGACATGCTTAAATAATGCCGACATGTCTTAATTTTCAAAGCGATAACCCTTAATCCCCTTATCTAATTACACAGATCTCTAATAGAAGGGCCATAAACAAACGCTGTATTAATCGATAAGGTCACACTTCCAACAGCGTGCATGACAAGTGACTTGACATTGTAGTCCCAACCACAACGATCTCATCAGCCAATCAAATACGGCGATTTTAAGGGCGGAGTTTATACCTTAAATGCAACGCTTGCCAGGAAATTTTAAAACATATCATTATTATATTGATCTTTTAATGTTATCCCGGTAAAATTCCCTACATCTAATCCGTTTCACAAATTGACTTTCAAAACGATTAAAGCGAATAATGTAATATAGAGCCTCGTTTAAAAACACAATTTGACGCCGTCAAACGTCATTTTGTTAAAATAAAAACATAATATGCAATTAAGCACGTGGCCAGTCCATGCACGTTTTTATCCTGGCAGATGGGTTCGAGCATTGGGACCGATTAGGTCGCCATCGAGATTTACAGCATATCGGCCGAATTTGGGCAGATGAGATTGAGCTTTCGGCCGAATTCAGGGAGGTGGGTTGATTTTGAGAAGGGGGGGCGGAGCTGACGATTTCGTCGGGGGGGGGGGTTAAGAGGGCGGATTGGAACAATCTCCGATCTCGAAGAGTTTTCTTTGCGTGGGAGAAGTATCGAGGTTGTCGGCATGCCTTCAAAATATCCTGCTGGAAACGCTGATGTTAATGATCCAAATGAATCACATGACTGATAAAACTTTTGTCATGCTGTTTTAGATATGCCAGTATTTGGGTGGACGAGGCAATAGGCGGGTTGGAAGGTTTTCTGTGAATTACATCCATGAGAAGAAATACAACGGCAGTGTGGAAAGAAGTTTTTCTTTCAGAGATGAGAATCATGAGGCGCGTATTCCTTCATCGACCGTAAATGGAATCAGATAGTTGTATATGTATTTATGACTAAAGGTCACGAATTATGGGTCGCACGAGGTGGATAGAGGAGACATGTTTAGTCTATCTGCCTGCCTGCCTGTATGCCTGTACCAAGTTTTGTTGTGTATATCATATACTTATGTTTTGGTCCAATAGTGTGTAAGTTAAATCTGTAATTTCAAGACGTGAAAAAATTCATAATAGCGCTTCTACTCTGTTACTCCTATATTATTAGTAATAAATGTCTAGACCATTAGTAGTGAAATTCATCAATTTTGTATATGTTCAACGTTAATCTGTCTGACAATTGAACTTTACTAATGGAAAAGCCAAAACAACTGTGTACTACATTTATTCAGACTAGCCAATGAATTGCACCATGTTTTTGTCATCATATTGTAAATATTCCAAACGCTGATTCTGATATCGTAACAGGATGAGGACTACCTAACGACAATAAAGCAATTCCAGTTGACGTCGTGGATGGAAGGGCATGATACGCCAACAGATATGCAGTCGTTTCTAGACATGATAGAGGAAATATTGAAGTGGCAGCCGCACCTCACTGACAACAGGCCGATACTGATTCATTGCCAGTAAGTGTTGTAACGAGATTGTCAACACAGCTGTTCTGACTGTTAATACTTCATTTTGTTTTAGCACTACTATCGAAACAATGTCCTGTCAATATAAAACTTATATAAAACTTATATAATTAAACAATAATACACTACATGATGTGCTCTATATCTTAATTTGCGGATCGATTGTAATTGTATAAGCACGACTACTCAATTTATATCCGGTTTCATTTGGTTTTAAAGACACTTTCGTCAAAATTGAGCATGACTTTCTTAAGGTTTAATGTATCATCAAACGAGTCTTGGTAATCACGTTTTTCATTACTTTCATGTATGCTGTTGTAGAACTGGGTTTATTCGATGTGGACTGATGGCGGTCGTGCTGAACGAGATTCAGCGCATCAGAAAAGAAAGTGGACAGATAAACATCGTTGAATCTGTCAAAACAATGAAGACAAGATGTCGAGATGTTGTCCACAACAAGGTTGTTACATTTTATTTTTGCAATTCTTACTAACAGACAGAAATTAGTGCATGCATACAAAACAATTTAATTATTGCTGAATTCTTTATTTATACAGTACGTCTTATTTTGTTTTATCTAAAATGCATTTTCTAACTTTAAATGCAGTATGCGGGTATGTTTGACCACTTAATATTTATTGTTATGTTACTACTTTATTTCAAGAGACAGTTCAAGTACAGATTATCGGTTTCGGTTTGACATAACCTCTAAAGGTTATATTCAGAAGAGTATTCTCGTTTTTGTTTAAATGTTACGATACGGTTGCGTTTGTTATGAATGATGGTATCGTGCGCATGCATATATTAACAAATGAAAATCATATGTTAAATAGATGTGCCTTTATGTTGAATATACGTTTGCACAACGTCGTATTGATTTACTTCAGGCGCAGTACAGATTTTGTTACGAAGCAATTCTATCCTACGTCAAGATCACAGGAACCTACCAGAACATTTAGACCAGATAGGGAATAAGTGAATGGAGCATTGCAGATATATGTTCAGACTAAAGCAATTTTCATGACTTTGCTTGCGAACAGAAAATTGTTTGTCTTTTGTTGATTTGCATTGGAGATCCATTAAGAAATTCACTATTATATGACTAGCTTTATATAAACTACGCTGCATGCAAATACATATTATAAGGATTATCTTTTAGTGTTATAGCTATTAGTAAATATTGTATTAGTATTTTGCGTGATTTTTGTTTACACACTGTATTTCATTTACCTACGAGTACTTCCAATGCTGTTTATATCGGTGTGTGCGCAACGCGTTTAATCCAAACCGTAGTTCACATATATTATATTCCGATATAACCTCTTTGAGGTACATAATACCTCACACTCGTTTTTACATAGACCTGATGATTTGGCTCGATGCGTTATAATTATCTGCTAAAAACAATTATGTTTATTTTTGTTGTAACAGCGAAAGATTCAAAAGGTACTTGATTTATCGTTCTCAATTTACGTTGCGTGTGTCTCATATATTCATTATCTTAAATATCATAATTACTACATGCATGTAATTAAATTGATTTTAAAATGAACATATAGCGTATCGCTCAGCTGATTACGTGCATCAAACATGTAGGCATCCAAACGGAGACATTAGTTTATAAACTATGTTATCAGTGCACAATAAATATGATCATTTTTAATCATTCAACACTGTGACTTAGACATATTGATTTTAACATTATTAGCTTCTAAAAATTTGTAAAATTCATACATATGTACATCACTTTTAACTTCGCGTATATTTTTTTCTTCTATGTGTTTTGGTGACGGATACATAATATTGTACGTAGAAAGTGTGATGTATTTGACATTAATAAAGCATAGGAACTGGCAAAATTTAACGTTGTTTACGTTAGTGTTTTATGTTTGATTGGACGCTACTGTCATGCTCAAAATACAAAATAGTTATTATGTAATTGTGCAATCAAATGGTTTCACTAATTTAATGTAAGCAATGCTAAACATTTTAATGTAAGTGCATATGCACTTCCTCTAGTGCGCACTTCTAATGAGGGGGTATTTTGTGACTTTTTATTTTATGTATTCACTTCTCTGGGAAAAAAATGTCATTGTGGGGTAATTGAAATTTATATCTATAACAATGTTAACTACAATCATGCATTTGACATTGAACTTGATTATATTTGGACAGCCAGTAAATTCCTAAGCAATGGTGTGTTTTATTGTATGATACAACTTATACGAACATATGAATTGCTGTCCGGTTTTGAATCGGTCATTATGCTAACCGGGTCTTTGTCATTCATAAAATGTGGAAGGGACACAAATTCTGCCAATTATATAATTGTTTTATTTTGTAGAAACACATTTTGACAGATCTTGACATTGTTGCTATAACATTTAAAAGTGCGATTTTATCAATAAACTATTTCCGTAAATTTGAAAAAGTAGAACAATCCAATTATGCTGTGTATGTATTCGTACAGAATGCGACGATGGCAGGTATGGTTTGAACTGTTAACATACTGCAGCCAACACTGCTCTGAGTCACGTTCATGTAAGAAATCAAACGGGACATGCATTAGGGGAAATCGTCCTGGTTATGACTTTCATCAAAATGCGACTTGTAATTTAGATAACTGTATTTTACGTCGTTATGCGGTTGTAATTGTAATTATAACCACAAATTCACTTACTGGCTCTGAGTGGGATTTCATTTTTATGTATATCGGAAAGTGTATTTTAATTGTTTCCATTTTTATTCCAATATGTGACAATTTATATTGATATCAAATAACACTTGTTTTACGTCTAAAATTCAACTACGTGATGTTGTTTTCTTCAGTGTAACGTACAGGTGTTCAACAATGCGCCCTTTTTTATCCAACTTCTATTGCGTGATGATGCATTATGCTAATAAAGCGACGTAATTACTTTAAGAACGTATAAAAAACATTTAAATAGTTTTCCTTCATATTTAACTTGTTTATTGGAATACTGATCATATCTTAAATTGCATCAGCATTAGCTGTATCACTTACACGAACATATAAGAGAATATTCGTCATAAAAGTATGCAGAATCCGATGCCAATACAGCATTACAAAAATTGAATGACAGTATCGATGACTCAAGTTCTCAATATAATTTCAAATATAATAAATTATACGCACATTTGTATTATGGTACACTAATATAACAAAATAAGTAATGATGCAGTGTGCGCACCTGGCTACTTTGGGCAGAACTGCACGTCTGTATGTCACTGCAAAGAAGGACTGCAAAGTGACCATATATCTGGACTTTGCTCTGTGTCAAGATGTGCGACAGGCTGGACTGGAGACGACTGTAGTATAGGTAAAACAGAAGCATAAATAACTACCAAATTAAGATAAATACACGTGTATGAGGAACGCGGCAATAAAGTTCAAAGTTAATTCATATACATGTATATGCATTGGCTTGGAAACGTATAACGGACGAATGTACCTTTGTTTTGCAGATGCTTTCCATTTATTGCGTTGTTAGAACAAGCAACCGCATCGCCAGAGAGTTTCCCTACGCACATATCAATATCAACCATATCTACAACCTTGTCTACAAGCAAATCTACGACCATATATACGACCTTATCTACAGCTGAAATGCAAGAGACTGCTGAACATCCAACGCATACAACGTTACCCGTTGCCTCGACATATCAAGAGAAATATATTGGTCGATTAATAGTTGCAATAGCAGAAGTATCATCGATCTTAGGCGTGTTCATTGTAACTATCGTTATTGCTTTCGGGTCATATCTAATACGCAGGAATAGGCGGTAAGCATAAATGACATCCAGTAAGCGTAAATTCGGTTATTTTGTATCAGGAAAATGTACTACTCAAACAAAATACTTGCATAACCGGTCGAGTACTCTCGTTGCATTTAGGTAAGTGGTATGCGGTATGGGATTAAGGATACTATAATGTTCATGAACAGTTGGACAATAAAAATATTTTTGTTTTAATATTGACATATGGTGCACAATGATTCTTTTATTTTATTGTATTAAATGTATAACAGCTGATACAACATTTTTTCAGTGGACCATGCAGAACCCAGGAATTATCAGTTAAACAACCGCGAAGTCAACACTGTCACCTTACTTTGAAAATATACTATCTCAATAGTACATTGAATATATGAGCTATCGTGTTATTATTATTATTATTATTATTATTATTATTATTATTATTATTATTATTATTATTATTATTATTATTATTATTAGTTTTATTATAATTAGTAGTAGTAGTTATAATGTATTAATTTATTTTATTTTATGTTTCATATTCCTATGAAATGTACTTATCTGTAAATTTGTGTTCAGGTTGAACAATGAAGTGTAAACAGATTCAAAAACTAATTGCACATGAATTATTCAGCAATAGTTGATAAACGATTTTTGTGAAGCATTCTGAATTGAAACCGCATTCTCTTCCCGAACGGTAGCGAAAAATCTCGTCATATACACGTCAAACAGGCCTCGTTTAAGTCTACATGTAAGTTTATGTACTCATACTTACCGTTTAAAGGCAGATACACAATTATCATCTAAATAAAGCTTATGCTTATAAACAGTTTACTTGGACGATCAGTGTTATTATATTAAACATTGTACATCAACCTAAATGTTTCCTAAATTACGGTGAACCGTAGCTTGTAAAATATACATATGCCAGGCTATATGACATGTGGTTTCAGTTTTCATTTAAAATGTCGTCATTTTTCACCTTGTCTGTGGCTTTAAATGCTTTCACTATGAATGTAAACAATAATATTAACATAGTGTGTATCGAAATGTTCCTCGAATACGTGTCATCTATGTGATCCGTATGTTTTATTAAATGCGTACTTTATACTTGAAACAGTTTACTTCTGTGTTTTGTGTTTAGACTAAGAAAGAAATAACATATCATTTGCCTAAAGCCGACATGCACTTAATTTAAATATCCAGTTTGTATGATGATGAAATGATTGAAAATACCAGCTAATGATACCCTTATATTTTAATGTGGGTTGATTGAAATGATAACATGCGTCACTGTTTTTCTACAACTCAGAAGGAACTAAATTTGCAATTGTGTAATGTTGTATCCGTTGTGCATAAAAGAAGATGTACACTTTTTGAGTCGTCTGTAACTAGAACATTCGCAAGATGGCACACAGGAATGTATTGGACAGTTTGAAAATTTACTTCGTTGCTATTTATTTCTCAGAAATGCATTCGCTGACTTTGTAGAAATCCTTTCTCATAAAATTTTCCATTATTGCAATAGTACTTTTGTCCAAGGAGACTGCTGGAACTGATGTGCAATATAAATTGCACTGATAGATGTGGTTCATGTTCAACACTGCTATAGTGCGATATTATTAACCTGACACTCATGAATATTTCGTATTCAAACGGGATTTATTTATAGATGCTACGACAATTATCGAGCGCAGCAAAGCCAATCCTACAATGTAAATTGATATCGCAATGGTTTATATATCGTCAAGCGTGAATGATGTAGTGGAATAGATACCGCTCTTGCGATACGAAATTTGGAGATCGAGTCCCGGCGTCGACATTTAACAAACAAGAGCATTTTACACATAGTTATAGTATATAATTAGTATTAAACGAAACCATTACTTTACATGTATGATGACTTTCTGTATGAATGATAAAAAAGAAACAAATGTTAATCAGATGAAAAAAAAGATATTTAAAAATGATGAAGATCCATTGTTTTTTAAATAATAGTTCATGAATATTTTAAGAATAATTCATAATACTTTTGAAAAGATCGCTGGCAAACAACAACGCAAACAACCGAACACAGGTATCAGGTTATTAGTGTCACGCACTATACTTATATGTCTAGTTTTCGCATTCAGTATACAAACAGATGTTTTACATGTTAATAGAGCATGTGAAAAATTAAAAGAATATAATACAGTATAGGGCCATTGTGTTATCCATAACAGAGACAGATAGTGGACAAAATCTGATGTTCATTTCGTTTATTTGAAGTTGTATTGACCGATCGATAAAACTGGGGTATACATTTGTTAAGTCATAATACTAACTCATTCTTAAATATTCTTTTTGAATATTTAATATCGACAAGCTGTCCCTATTATATCTTACATATCTGTGTTTGAAAATTAGGATTAGAACCAAGTCAGTTCAGACAAGATGTTACATTCTTTCCGTTTTACCTGTTACGTGTTAACACATTATTTAAAAAAAAACACTATACCTGATCGCTTGCTTATTTAGGTTCGTGTTTGTCACCGTATAAAATACATAATATCATTTCAGTTATACTGTATGGACTGTATCCCAGTATTGATCAAACAATTTTAAACACTATGCTTAGACTTGTTTGCTTTCGGCATGCATGTTTACATCTTGTTTACATTTTGAAGATAGGGCTTGACGCACTTTAAGGTAGGAATATTTCTTCCTGCTGATAAAGAACATTATTTACAAGATTCGTTTAAACATCGCTATTGTCAAACGTGTTCTTGTTTTCCGCATACTTTTGAAGTTAGTTAGGTGGGTCTGAATCTGTTGTCATTAGAAATTTAACATCAATTTGATATGAATCGCTTCCTTGTTCTTCAGGTGAGTGTCAGTGAGACAAGTATTAAGATCTTGATTTATGTCTGACTAGCATGAGCAATAATTCAGTTAAACTTAACAACTAGATGCACATTTACTTTTGCTAAATAAATGCACGCATTTTCATCATGTAACTTTCCTGAAATGAACGCAAATCAAATACCTATAAAATATAACTGTTTTAGAAAATAATATTCAATTGCTCGATAGTTTCTTATTATGATCGATAGCAATATATATTATCAAGGGCACATATAAATAGAGCAATTTCAAACAAATGTTCAAATATAACTTATGTTTATTGTGTCGACAACATTTATATATTTTGTTTGTATTTCTCTCATTACTACGATTCCGCATATTGCTATTTAATTTGGGAGAACTATTGAACCAATCACATTCAATTTTGTTTAGTTTGAAATATAAATACAAATATTATTATTATTAGTTCGTTACGCTCGATTTCTAATTTCACGATTACTCGTATCGTCGGAAAGAAGTGCAAAGTCGTTTAGTATTGATCCGATAATCTGCGCATGTAAACCATTAAGTTTATAGCATTCTTATTTTGGGGAAATTGCGATAATCTAGCATGGACTACGAAACAAAAAGTGTATTATTGCAAATTAGTATAATAATGCATGAAACTGAAATCAATTTTCAACTTTGTTAAATTTGTTGATTACGTTTTTGTACATATCTATTAGCATTTCTATATACTGGTAAAATATGAATATCAATAAGTAAGTCAAAATAAGATATACAAATGAAAAACGTATTACGGAAGAAAAGTTTTGTTAACAAATATGAAATCAGATGATAAATGACATGTTTTTGAAATGTCATTGTGAATACAATTATACAGCGACTTGTTACTCGACAGCAGCGAACGCGTGGTCCGATGGTAACGTACTGGCTTCAGAGCCAAGAGAACCGCAGTTTGGAGTCATTTGTAAATCTTTTCCTACTATCCCGATTTTCTCATGAGACCTTAAACCGAGATACAGTATAAGTAGAAGTTTCACTCCTAGCACAAAAATACCAATAGTTCCCTCGGGCACGAGGCGTCTCGGGTATCTTGCACTAACCCAACTAATATTCAGGGGTCGATGTTCAAAACCATAAGCGGGGAATCCCAGTCCACGCGATAAATATTTACCACGCACACTTTAGCTGAATATACACCATTTCACATGCAATAGTATTTTGCTATGCCGATTAATTTATGTGGGTCAAATTTGGGACATATAATTGAAGTGACCTAATCCTATTTATTGCTAAAAAGTCAACGTATATAGTGAAGTGCGATGAAAGCTGAGTAATCAATATGTAATAATAAGATGTGAACTAGATGCTAATTGTGATCATTGTATTACCTAATATCTTAAGTTTGTTTATCCTGTCATCCATTAACACTTATATTACAACAATGTTTACTATACCTATAACATCGTAAATTCATGTTTGTTAGGAATATAATTAAATTAAATGTAGTTAACCCAGGTCGTATATTTGTTTGTGGGGGTTACCATTCCACCATATTTAATATTTAGATAGCGTTGAATTTTTCCTCATCGATATCCATTAAAACTTCCTACTTTGATTGTGGACGGTGGTAACACCGTATTAAATGTGTTATTATTAAAGGGACTGTATCTACAAAAGCGGTCGCAATGGGGCAATATCATTTAAACATCTGACATTAAGATATAATGCAAGCACTAAAAGTTAATATAAACTATCATTATAATGGGAAAAGGATTTGAAAACAAAAATAGTGGACCATATCTGCTTGTTACATTTGGACGTCACTATTATCACTATATTGTATAGCCGTAGATTCCACGGGTCACTTTACAACGCCGAATAAAGCAGATTGTTAGAGTGCTGTCTATGATCACTTGTTCATATGGCTTTTTCGTCACGAGGTTAATTTTCACTGGGGGTTTTCTATTTTTCAACCGTTTGTATTGTTGTTGTAGTTGTTTTATCCAAAGTATCTTTATGTAATATATTATTTATCCTTACTAAATATACATGCCTAAATATTGCACATTTCTGTAAAATAGTACCACGCATATTAATTTGTGACAAAACTTGATGGTATACAAGGTCAATTAAAGCTCAAATTGACCTAACTAAAGTTGACAATAATTTGTATACGAAACACAGTGTTGGTTGTTGAGAATTCATATATATCAGAATAATGCTTTTCATTATTGGAAGTATGGTCATCGTAATCACTGTAAAAGGTAATTCTACTTTGTTATTCGATAATATACTTGGAACAAATCAATACGATATTATGTTTTAACAGTATTTGTTCGTATGTTTGCGCTGAAGCAAACAAGTCTCAGCAAACACGTAAGCAATGTTTTGGTCATCATGGCATGACATGCTGGGCGTTAACGTGGGTCGTACTGGACGTTGACGTATTGTTGTTGTTACGTTTTATAGAGTCAACTACAGGATCGAACCGTTACGACTCATAGTACTATCTTTTAAAGTCTATACATAATCACTCACAATTCGTTCCGCGTCCATATTGTGAAAATAGATTGTCGTTTGACCGGGTTTAAAAAGACCATTTTCTGTGGTAGTGTTTGCAGGTGATGAGGAGCTAATTCACTTAGAAAGCAGTATGCTGACTTTTGATGGAGCCGTGTTTAGTGCTGGTGAATATTGGGATCCTCTCCGCGCTATCGATGGGAACGACAGTGGAGAGGCGGAGGCCTGTGACTGCTGCACAGCTATGTTGAGACCCTCATGGGTTGCCATTGATCTCAAAAAGATTAAGATATACGGTCGAACAGACAGAGTTTAATGTTATCAGATAATTCATTTTATCATACCAATATGCTGATATCGGCCTGATACAAAGGTGTCTGATATATTTTTTTATATCAGGTCACTTGCGTTTATATCAGTCAATGTTTGGAGGTACGTCATATTATTCGGAATCAACTATAAAGTCAAATGTTTCAGTAAAAATGAATCAGATTCAACAAATCAAACAATTTGATACCAATAACGTATATAGTTTATTATTTTTAATCGTCATAAATCACAAAAACTTTATATTTTTTTAATATTCACATAAACCCGAACTTCGATAGTGATATGACGTCATCTGTGGATCACAATAAATCATCCATGCAAGTTTGTTCAATATATTCATAATAAATGCACTAAATGTCACTAAAAAGCATCAGTTTATGTTGAACCAAAAACATTATTACCAAAAATTGAACACACTATAGTGAAATACTGTCAATATTGACACGATCTTGGAAATGTCAATTTCAATACACAACTCAAAAATGGCGTCTCAAAACAATTCGACGTTGTGTGTTCGCAGATAAAATATATCGTTGCAATCCATTTCAGTTTGCATTTTCAGTATTTCATGAATGAGCATGCGTGTAATATGTATATTCGTAATGAAAACAGTTCACTTATCATTACGAAATGTTAATAATAAGGTATTATAAATCTTTAGAAATCCATAACTACATGTACGTGAACGTATAAACGTCGGCTCAGCAAAATCAGCGCCGCCCTTAGTTTTAAAAAATATAAAAATCAGCTCGTTTGGTGATATTTTACGAAAAATGTGGCATGATAAATAGAAAAACAGCTTACTGCCTGGTCTTGTGTAATATATCAGGTTTGGCACGAATAAAATACCGACTCGGCAAGCCTCGCCGTTATATTATTCTAAGCCTCACCTGGTAGATTGCACAAGACCAGGCAGTAAACCTGTTATTCTCTATTTATAGATGCCCTTATGTTACACAAAATAGGATATCACATATATGTTTATAAAGAGTGAATTTTTGAATTTTGGAAATATATCAATTTCATTAAAGTAATTAATTTCCTAATTGACACAAGCCCGCTTTTTGATTAATTTTGTCAATCCCTGTGTTTATATTTTCTTTGACTGTACTCAATTAATAGCTAACAATCAGTAACATCTACGTTAAATAAAACATGATTATAATAAAATACAAACTACGTTGTGCACAATTTTGTAATCACTATCAGGTTAAAATCTGATAACATGTAGGCCATTTGTAATGCTTGATGTGCGTGTTAAATATTTTTTGATAAGCCAATACTTATGCAATATATCAACATAACGACATTAGATAGATATGTATTTATGACAATATGCGATATTAAAGCATTCAGCCAAAAAGGTAATTAAATACGGATCTTCTTCTTATTGTAACGTGCAGGGGGTCTAATGGACGCAAAGTATTAACATGAGTCTAAACAACTCTATATAATTTTCCTTGTGGCTACCTGCGTAATGATTAGACAAATGATTATATACAATGCTTATTAAAGAAAACCAATCAACTTAAAAGGATGTGATCTCCTACAATAATTAGATGGCCAACCAAAATCCGTGGATGGAATCACTTTTCAAACGTCAAAACAAGTTTGGTACGAGATAGTGGCAAGCAGAAGATCAAGAATCAGCTCTCACAAGCTTTATTAATTACCTTAAATTACTAACACACCTGTCTTCTTCGGAAGCAGAAACGGTTCCCTCTAATACATTGCGCGCTACCGCTTATATAGTTGCAGACCACGTGACTTCATTTACTCGCCCGGGTCATTCCATTGTAATTGTCGGGTGTTAATTTACGGGGAGATCAGGTATATCGGATTATCAATTTTAATTGCTCAGGCTTACACGTACATACTAACACAAAGAAACAGAGAGACTGGGTCATTGTATTTACATTATTAGTATTATTTAGATTGAAAGAGGGAAAATCAATTGGAGTGGGATAATCAGTTCTTGATAATACTCATCTGTTTAAGTTGTATCATATATTGTAGTAAAATATAAACATACATTATGTAATATTTGTGTCACGTTACATACCGTAGACATTTGTTTATGATGACAATAGTATTGAATTTAATTCCTGCCATTATTTTGAAGTATATATTTTTAAATTATCGCATATCATACAGTCAAAGAATATTGAGAACCATATTTGTTTTATGGAAGCTGACTCTCCTACAAAACGTATGGTGAAAACAATGGATTGTTTCATAAAACATAGTTCCACCAGTCTGTTTACGGTAATAATTTAAAACAAAGTGGCAAACCTATTGTATGTTGTGATGCGTATTTAAATTAATTGGACAATCATGGACTTGTATTATGTAACTGGATTATGGGATATTTTTATATGAAAACAGCAACATGAGATCACATTTGTCCTCATTTTACCTATATTCCTTTTTAATCTATATTGTTAGATAAGGTAATATTTCTAGTTTACTCATGCTTCTTAGCAGCTAAGGTATCTTTTCATATCACAAATTTCTTGCTGCCGAGAGAATGCTTAACCACAGTGTATATTAACAAAACAGTGAGCTAAACCAGAAGTTGGTGAGCTGTTCGCCGATGATAATGTAGTTGCAAACAGCAGACATCGCAGTAAATTACACATATTCTGATGTTGACTTTACTTTGAAGCGACATATATATTACTTTAAGCCCACCCCCAATATATATAATGGTCTTTCAAAAATATATATTTACACTTGGTTTAGTCTAGTATTATATCAGTCATGGTTTTAGCAGACATGATCACTTAACGTTTCGCTTGAAACAAAATGAGTAGTTTGTATCCGTATATTTTATTGTAATGAGTATTTCTTGGTGGTGTAGTTTTGTGTAAAAACAGACCAAAATATCACTTCATAGTCTAGCGGTATTTATTTAATTGAAGAGAATATAATTTGTGCGAAGAAATCAAACATTTTCTCAACCACCGAACGTGACTCGACTGACTTTGCGATTAGTTGCAATATGTCAAAATTAGGATGTACGATTAGTTGCTAATGAAAACAATCTGAACGGTTATGTTCGAAAGTAATTATAACCTGGTTTAATGTGTTAGAAGTCATCTTATCTAAATATTATCTGATCCTATTTTCAAGACGATAGTTGTATATGCAAGAACTTAATAATGTCAAAAAAAAAGATAAGTTGATTGTAGTTTTACTGTAAAGTAAAGTACTGGAAAACGTTAACGTCATGACGTCATCAATGACGTCATTTCGTCTAGGTAGTTTTTAATAATTGTGTTCTGAACTGGTACAATTGTACCATGAAAGTAAATCACCTATAACAGTAATAAGAATCATGCAAAAGAAATAGAGTCGAACAAATTAAGCAAGAAGCGAGTTCGACGAATTATACGAAGGTTTGAAGCTACTGGATCAATAAAAGAAGGATGACACAGAAACACTGGACGACCAAGATCAGTACAAATTTCTGACAGCATTGAACTGGTCAGACCGGTTATTGTTGAAACTCCAGAAAGGTCAGGTCGTAAAGTTTTGGGAGATATAAGTAACAATGCAAGTTCTTCAAGTGTGTAAGAATGTTAAAATTTGATTGACAACTTAAACCATATACAATTCCCATCATGCAGCATTTGAAGCCATCCGACATCTCAAGTAGACTGTCGTTTGGAAACTGGATCAATGAACACAGTCATATTGTAGAAAACATCTGGTTCTCAGTTGAAGCACATTTTTATTTAAATGCAGAGGTGAACAAGAAAAATTGTTATTGGGGAAAATAAATACCGGATATGTACATTGAAAAGCCTTTGCATTTCGAAAAAGTAACTGTTTGGGCTGCGCTTAGTGCAAATGGGATTATCGGGCCATTCTTCTTCGTGGATTGCAATGGAAATGTTGAAACTGTGAATAAAGACCGATACCTGAATATATTGAAGAGTAAGTTTGTGCCGGCAATAAAATGGAAGGTATAGATAAAGAAACTGTCTGGTATAAATTTGTTTCATGTACTATTGATTTGCTTACCGTTAATCAAGTGTTATCAGCAGGTGTCACATGATTAGCCAGATATATAATTGAAGTGTGCTAATCTGTTTACGGCGTAAATTTGATTGAACTTTTAATTTTTTATAGTGAATATCATTCGATTACACTTAAAAGGTGTTTGGTTCAAAATCCGATATCTTTTATATTGTTAATTAAATTGAAATCATTTTTTTAGGTAAAAGCAATTTAATTCCATCTAAACCCCGTGAAAATAGTACGAAATGCTTGTGTTTGGCACCAAAATAGTAATACATGTCCACAAAGATGGAATGTCTAAAAGATCTGTTTCCCTTCTGGTATTCTATAATTATATTGCCCGAATTCGCTACAACGGAAATTCGATAAAACGACATTTTAACGGGAACGGATTGTGTCGTTTAACGAGGACTCACTGTAGTTAAATATAGGTGTACAGCAGTACACAAGTTTACACAATTACGCGAAAAAAAGGCAAACATATATTATTTCGATCATTTCAACATACCTGCCACTGATTCAAGATCAAGAACTGAATTATCAACGAAAACACATTTTCCGCACAAATCACAATGCACACGTGTGACAAATAGGACAATAATTAATTCCAATATAAGTTTAATTTGTGTTATATTCCGCCTGAAAGTAAAATATAATATCAAACAACTGCTGTTTGTAACTAACTCATCATCGGTATAAACCAATTTTCAGTTTTGCTCACTTTTTGGTTATACACTGTGTTAAAATGGTCTTTATCTGATCTATACACTCCTGTTACATTTATAAAACCACATAGTTGTTGCCTGTCGAAATTCAAACAATGCAATAAACTAAAAGAAAATGTAAAATCAAGTTATATGCATACAGGAATTTAACATATATTTATCCAAAACATAGTAATTCTATGAAACAGATATTACAATATGAAAATTTTGTACACCGTTATTATATACAGTTACAGGAATAATCAAAGAAAGGACACTGAAGGAATGCATGTGCATGATTATTGCCATCTAAAAAATAAAAACCTACACTGACTGGAATTTCATATTTGTGTTGATTAAAATGCTCTTTCATTTATGTTTACCTATATGCACTCAGTGTATGTTTGATCTTCAAACAAACTACAATGGATCAAACTTTCTCACAAAAATTAGTAGTTTAATCAAAAAAATCACGATTGATGCCTGCCTGAATATATACCAGGGCTGACTTGGAATAATCAAATTACGATTGATGCCTGCCTGAATAGATAGGGCTTACTTGGAATAATCACGATTGATATCTGCCTGAATAGGTACCAGGACTGACTTGGAATAATCACGCCCCTCCTTGGCTTCAGTCTTTTAGTCTTCAGCACGTCCTGAATTTTCGTAAGGACGTAGTGCGAACGTGACGAAAAGGCAAAATATCAGTCGATATCCCGCATGTACAATGTCACTTCTACGCTTGTATTACGTCAAACCGATCCATCCTCACTGTGTTTGTACCAGCATATAACCACGCTCGCACTACGTCCTATAGGTCCCCAGTATGCAAATAAAATGAATCTTTCACATCCACCAGACACACGCCACGTAAGCATCACGCTACTACTACGTCATAGAAATACCACTAATCGTTCTGTCTTGTATAAGCAATAGGAATTTCAGGAAAGTTGACATCTACTCTCCACATTCAGCCAGTCACGGACCCAGCAACCCTTGACTACTGCCGCCTATGACTGCTTCTGGTCGGCGTAAAAGAAACAATTTGATATTCTGCCACGGTATATTGACCTTTGGGAAACATATTTGAAACATGACGTCCTTTTTGCCAATCATTTTATCATTGATGCATGGAGATATAATTCTGCCCAAGCATTTATACTTTTCCGGAATACATTGGATTGACGCAGTGCTGCCGCAGTGCCTAGCACTTACGCAGCACGAACGCTTAGAGCGTGAAAAGGACCTGCATGGACCTAGAGAGCACCTGTAACAGTATTGGTAAGGCCACGTGGACGGGATGAGCATGATACGGACAAAAACAAGCATAGTGAGAACGCAGGTCTGCAGTCGACACGTCAGCGACACGCTCAATATTTCATCACTAAGTCCCTACTAGGTAATCACTACGTCAATGCGGTCCTTACTACGCTTCCGATACGTTCCTACTGCATCCATGCTCCTTCCACGTCCTCACAACGTAAGTTTTGAGCATGCTCAAAACTCCTCCACGTCCTCCACTTCCATAAGGATCCTACCAGGTCTCCACTACGTATCTGTCGGTTCGCACCCATCCTAGCATGTTCTCGCCACGTCCTGCCAGGACGTGAAGGGCGTAGTAAGGACGTGCTCCTTTGTAAAGGCATTATTCATTTTTTCAAAATCTGTGCTAGAATATACAGCTTCAAGCATCCATCCTATAAAATAAAAAAAGGCTTGTCAAAGGATGTGACGTATGCTCCCGAAGCATATGCTTGTCAGAGGAAGGCAACACAATGGCAGTTACATGTTGGCACCAATTAGGCTTCGTACAAAAGGAGTTATGGTCTTTGTACTCTGCACTTCCTCTCGACATCCTCTTTCAATATATGTGGTTTTATTTTACATCACTTCGATACTAATGGAGTTATGCACTGCACAATACAATTAACAAAAGTGCAATAACTCCAAAAATATTGAAGACAGAGTTATGGGTCTTGTACTCTGCACTTCCTTTCAATGTCCTCTATCAATATACTTGGTTTCATCTAACATCCATTCAATATTAATGGAGTTAGGCTTTGAAAAAAAAATAAACAAAGGACAATTACTACGTAAGTATTAAATTAAGAGTTGTGGTAGATACTATAGCAGACGATGTGTAGGTCAATTGAACTACGCTATTTTTGTCACGTGATATTGTTTGTAAAGAAAAATGTCATTCATAAAAATAATTCGGGGTGAAATGTAACAGCCACTTTCGCGTATTTCGGGTTAAATGTAACAGCCACTTTCACGTATTTCGGGGTGAAATGTAACAGCCACTTTCGCGTATTTCGGGGTGAAATGTAACAGCCACTTTCGCGTATTTTCTCAGCACCGAAAATGGCTTAAATTAAAGGAACTGAAATTATTTTGCAAAACTTCATTTTTCTAATATTTTTTAATAGCTTAGAAAACAAACAAGCATGCATTTTAAAGCTTATTTGGAGTCATAAATTCACGCTGGAAGTGGGAAACAACCGTCGGTATATCAGGGTAATAAACAACAGCTCCAGTAGTTTTTCAATGCGAGCACTTGAGCGACCATGGTAGAATCAACAATCATCTGCTCTCGACTCAATGCGTCCATTATACAACCGAGTTTGTCAAATCTGTACATCCGAGAAATTTGACCATGCCCATAAATGTCCGTTTTTTTCTGGAGCGTACTGCGAGTACTTTTGTATTTTGCTTCTATTGAGATAAACAGGATTGAGCTGTCCTCAATTGTGCTTATAACAGTCCGGGAAGAGATCGAGTTATAATTGAGTACCACTACCAAACTAGAATGACTACACGATAATTTAACACTAAAACTGACCTGTCCAACATCAAATACACGCAAGTGATACACGATATCTTGGAATCTTGGTCCTTTGGCACTTTTGACAGTACTCGAGTATCAACCGATCAATGTTGAGCACTCTTGCCGCTTCTGCCGAGCGGCTTGTTTGGGCCTAATCGGGTTGTTCTAACAGGCATAAGGTGTGAAGCTTAACCATTTGAATAGGAAAAAGCACGTGGATGGAACATATATAATAAAGAGAAAATGAATCAGTTACGCACTGATGTAACACTTAACAAGACAATGTATATACAATCCAGTGTATCCAGTAAAATTATTATGACAGTATATAAATACCGTGTTAGTTCATTCGATACAATCCAAAATCAGTGTTTTTAGAAACACATATCGTTTGTGATATTGAAATAGTGATATTAATTTCTTTTGAAGAAACAAATGACACGAGATATACTATTTCGTGCGTTACTATCTGTGTTTATACTCAAGTTAGATAGTGAGTAGGCCACATCTCATTTCCAGAAACTAAAAAATGCCATTGTTGACAAGCAGCAATGGATTGTTGTCGGATAGCAATTTCATCAGAATGCTAAACCGTCAGTAAGTAAATCTGCAAATGTTAAATACAATCAAAAGCAGTTTTGAATTTAGAGAAGAAACCTTGAATTGTCGTTCTCTGTACCATTTACAATTATTATAGCGGAAAACTGCAATATAAAAAGCGGCATAAACACTCGACATAAATACACCCTAGATAACAGTATTTAATCAATGACAGTGTTATTTGTTTTGGATTACCCCTTGCTTTAGATAGCGGTTTGACACTGCTTACGTGGATGAATTTAAACTTCCTATTTCATTTGAGTATATACTACGAATTTACACGAGAAGCATCAAGTTGATATTTGAATTGAATTGAACTAACAACATTTAAAAACAATGTAACTAATATGAATAAACATTCATTTAATAGTCAATAGTTCGTCGTGGAATGTTGTGTGAATCATAAATAAAAGAAGACGAAGACGAAGGATGTTCTTAACCATTGGATTAATGCTACTTGTAGGCGGGACAAAAGGTAAACGTGCGCTCCAAATAATAGATAAATAGTTGATACTTTTCTATGTAGCTGATATATTCTGCTGGTGTCAGTTTCCCATTACAAACTTGTATCACGGTGTTATATGAATTTGCCATAATTTGCATATCCTAAATCAGATCAAGAGGCTTATGAAGACGTTTTAGAGTCCGTTTCCTGGTTAGAACCAGTACTTGATTTCTTTTGAGAAAGATCATTTAAACGTTTCCCGAGGAGAGAACAATTTTACGACCTCCTGGTAGCAAATAGTAAATTGTTAATTAATACTAATTTATTTGTTGAACATTTTCTGGATTCTTAGGTTGTCTTTTTTAAATATGAGGTCCTGTATGTATTGTTTAACATTGTGCCCTGAATGATTATATATAAATCAATGTTCTCAGATCGAAAGTTGAATATTATCGCAACACGCATGTGCAACAATCTCGCTTCTCAGCGCGGCGCAAAAATCGATACTTCTCACTTAAAATCTACATTGATTTGATAGATTGCGTTACATTTTATTTGCCGTAACTTCCTTATATTTTACTGTCAATAAAGAACAAATGAATTTGAAAAGAGAATTTTATGCTCTTTAACATAGCACTATTATTTTTTAATTTGTAAAATTTAGGAAGGGGCAATTTGCACTTTTGTAACATCACCCTATTTCCTATAGAAATCAATAGCAACTCGGTCGGAAATACGGTGCATTTTCAACTGTATCGCATGAAAAATTAACCTCCCCTTGTTTGTCAGAAAAGTACAAACGGATTTGAAAAACTAATTCTTTGCTTGTTCGACGGGTGTCAATTTTGTTTAATTACTTGAAATTTTAGGCTGGGACATTTAGGCTGAAATGCGGTACCTACAGTTTAAAATTCATTTCCGTGACTCAATACGGAAATAAACGAGCGTTGTCGATTCGAGTTGGTACCGTTTTAGGAGTATATGTTCCCCGCGGCGTTTGGGACTAGTAAACAGATACAACTTTATAATCTGGCGATTAGCTTATATAAGATAATGAAATCCTGACAAAAATGTTGATATATTGTGTTGTTGTTTTTTATAACAATGCATTATAGTTATTTTTGAAAATGAGATTGTTCAGAGCATGCGTGTATGCATAGCAGAAAACATACATTCAATTATTATTTCATTAAAGATAAGAAATTATGGCTTAATAGTGTGATCCAAAAACAAAAACGTCAACATAATGCCCGAAATTAATGAAAAATAAACAGTTGTTTTAATATGCGTAACAATAATTCATTTATGAAATTATGACAAAACAAGCTAGAATAACTGAAATATCAAAGTTCTGATAATGTAACAAAAAAATCACAACTTTAAA
The DNA here is from genome assembly GCA_027627225.1 of Congeria kusceri. Taxonomy (NCBI): domain Eukaryota; kingdom Metazoa; phylum Mollusca; class Bivalvia; order Myida; family Dreissenidae; genus Congeria; species Congeria kusceri. The sequence continues at coordinate 1,828,756 of CM051024.1, forward strand.
TGATTTATCTTTAAGTTTCTATATTAATTAAGTCCTAATATATCAAATAAAAATGATATCATGCATGTACTATATGGGGCGGTTGTATAATCAGCTGATAATGATCATACATGTGTGCTGTTCTTATTGTTGTTTTTAAATTATATAGTTGAGTCCTAAGTGCCAAAGTGTGGATGTTTTGACAAGTGTGCGCAAACTTGTCTGAAAAGGAGCTCTGATCTCCACGGATAGGCGAAGGTGACAAATGGGGCCACTAAAATTTAAAATAATGGAAAATTGTCGCAATTTTCCGTGGTCAGTTCTCATTTTTTGCCAAACAGAGCTTATGGTATCACAAACTGTAGTTAACAGCAACAGTAATAATAATAACAATAATAATAATATTATTATTATTTTTTTTGTTTTTTTTTGTTTTATTAGCAGCAGCAGCAGCAGTAGCAGCAGCAGCGGCAGTAGCAGTAGTAGAAGTAGTAGTAGTAGTAGTAGTAGTAGTAGTACATGTAGTAGTAGTAGTAGTAGTAGTAGTAGTAGTAGTAGTAATAGTAGTAGTAGTAGTAGTAGTAGTAGTAGTAGTAGTAGTGGTAATAATAGTTGTAGTAATAGTAATAGTAGTAGCAGGAATAGTAGTATTACTATAGTAGTAGTAGTAGTAGTAGTAGTAATAGTAGTAGTAGTAGTAGAAGTAGTTGTAGTAGTAGTTGTTGTTGTAGTAGTAGTAGTAGTAGAAGCAGTAGTAGTAGTAGTAGTAGTAGTAGTAGTAGTAGTAGTAGTAGTAGTAGTAGTAGTAGTAGTATATAGTAGTTGTCAAAGTAAAAGTAATAGTAGCAGAAGCAGTAGCAGTAGTAGTTGTTGCTGTAGTAGTTTGTTGTTACTATTTAAGACTATGGAATACTTGTTCACCATGACGCGACTTACAGTGTTCTGCACCAAGGTGGTTTTCTGTAGTGTGTATTCTTAAAAAAAACGGGTATTTGTAAGAGTAAAACGTAATACTACATTAGAAAGATGGTGATATGCGACACATTGCAAATACATATTTTTTTCATAATTGTAAAAAGTAATAATATAGGCTTGCGTGTTTACACTCTCATGTCGTTAGTTATGACGTGTAACGCGTAACATAAATCGGTGGGTCAATGTAGGAAAACTGCGGTATTTTTGCTAGTTATTATCCGATTTTTTATAAAATTAAAACTGTAGCAGTCACTAATGATTAAAAAATACTGTCATTGTTGTATTTTATGCCATATCCGACAATTACATAACAAAATGGACAAGAAAGGAAGACGGTCGTTATGTAACGCTCCTCGAGTTCAACACCCCTTACGTATTTTTGTTTCTATCATATATCAATTACTTCCTTAAAAAATCCTTTATTTCCCATACTACTAAAATGTATATCAGTTGCGAAATATGGTGGACACGTAGTTCAAACATGAACGTGCGCCATAATCTTAAACACTTAATATACTTTATGTACTTAATTTAAAATAGTTTATTTTAAAATGTGGTGTATAATTATTTTGATACGCGAATAAGCAAAAGTGAATGAGTAATTAAATATGTTATTTTTTGACAGTGTAGCATAATAATTGTATTGCAGTAACAGATCCTGAAATCGAAGAATAAATGCATTTCTCTAAGTAGAAAACCCGAACTAAAAATAAATGCAAACAACAATATTTATTATTGTATATAAAACATAACACTAACCTTACGTGAACAAAAAATCAGAACACTCACGTACACACGTACATAATGGGTTTGTGAATTCTAGTCATAAAATATAAGGCAGTTCTGGTTTACTAGCACAACACTAACTGACTAACTTGATAACAAACTAACAAACTTGTAATTAATAATAAAGATACTTTAACAACAGGTTTAGTAGTGTTTGTATGTGGTTTGTCTCGCGGAACATGCGCTAGTGGTTTCAAGTGGCATATGGGCAGTATTACTAAGGACTGCTGTCTCGCGTTAGGTTTTTAATTTGTTGACACGTTATAAGTAGTACATTTATTTGATTCGTTTGTTAACAAAGACATGTTTAACACTTGGGGACTTGGCGCTTCTTCTTGTTGTTGGGCCATTACCATTACAAATTCAAGAATGACCGAATCAAAACAGAATGAGTGATTCTAATCTTTACGTCAAGAAATTTTCTTTTATAACTAGATCATCTTCATGAGATTCTTACATGTGTTATGAGCTCAACCGATTATTGTTTCTATGTATTATACTTGAATGTTATGTTAGTGTTGGTGCTGCTTACCCGAACAATTCCAGTTATAAATATGGATGTAAAAAATAGTGTTTGTTTATGTTGATATTAATTAATCATTTTATTTGAGTGTTGTAATTAATTGTGGTTCGAATAAAAACTTTATTTGAATATTTAAATATGGATTATGTTAATTGTGATATTGTATTACTAGTGGTATCGTTGTTTACAAATTACTTATCATTTTCTTACTGTTAATATAAATAGCTTAAACTTTAACTTTCAACAACTAATTTTTCCCGGATATGTGACGGTACAATACATTATAATTTTAGAAGTAATACTTTAGCGATCATTATACTAACAATAAAGCAATAATTTAAAATAAAACGTAAACCCTGTGAATTAGATGATAATTGTTTTTTCGGTATAACTTTTTTATGTAAAACTCATTCATATAATAAATGTTTCAATTTTCATGACGATCTTAGCTATTGTTAAATAATAGCTTGACTGTTTTCAATGATCGTTTATCAGAGCAGAACAGAACAGAACATTTTATTTAAGACTTGAACTAGTACAACGTCTACAACATATATACAATACATGCAATCAACATGACATAGCTTTGTGTTAGACAAATGTATACCATTCGTTTTAACCAATACATATTTTGAAAGTAGGTAATCGGAGGATGAACCGGATTAATTATTAACGAAAGTAAGTGCATTTCTAGCGTTCATAGCTTCAATGGTAACAACTTAGAATTATTTACACTATACTTTTTAAAATTCCATATTGTACAACTTTAAATTTATAAACAACGATTTTTGTACTTTTTGCCACAAAAGTTTATTATGCATCAGTTTTGGTAAATACAGTATAATTTCCTATACAGTAAATACATACAAAATATAAGCAAAAAGGTGGTCACTCAAAAGAAACATTTGTGAGAAGCAAACATGTAGTTCCATTTATAGTTTCACAACAGTAGCCGAATAAGTATGTAATACATGCAATACATGGATTTAATGTACATGCTACATTTGATGATTGTTAAACATTTGGAGTCGATGTGCGTTCGGGTGTATCTGTGCATTCTCTAACTGTGTAATTACATTGTAGTAGTTACAATGAAAGCGATCTATAAATTGCGAAATTCATGTACAATTTGTACCTCATAATCCTCGACAAGTTGAAATAAAACCGATCTATGCATTAAGATATTCATCTACAATTTGTAGTTTTGTTAACATTTTGGTGTATGTAATGAAACAGATTTATATAAGATATTTATTTATGTTACTAATTGTATTTTGTAATAATTCTTGTCGAAACCGTATACATTGTGATTGTCATAGTGTTATTTGTTTCGTATGCATGTATCTATATATTTTATAGAAATTTATAAGATGACAATAAAGGGTACATAACTATACAAAAAATGAATATCTTCCTTAATAAACGTACAAATATTAATACCATCTGATTTATTAGTAGAATTTAAAAGCTGGGTAAATTTATACATGTTTTACATAGAAAAATCCTTTAATATATTATTCTGATGTCAGCATAAAAATTGCAAATAATATCAAAATGGTATTCATCCTCTATATCTGTAGAATTACGAAGTGTACAATATCTTTCCTCTCGTGGAATTCGATTATATCTTCCTGTTTGCATTCCGAGCGGAAGTGCATTTAATCTAAGTATACTCATGTTTAAGCAATAACGTTTTGATAACGCATCTAAATACTCGTATTAAAGGGTTTAATTACACAATTTATGCAGACACAACATTGAGCAATTGTCAAATTTTGACATTGTTTCTTGTTGAAAGGTGTCTATTATACGGGTTTTAATTCATTTCAAAATAAATCCTGATCGATAGTACTAACATTGTCAAATACATATGCAAATTCATAACCAGTTAACAACTTTCTTATATTTGCTGCGCAATTTAAATTTTGACTATTTTTCGTTTGTAAAAATAATGACTTTGTATGAATTGTTTTATAATTATTTTTACTTTTACATATGTGTAGTATGTTGACGTCAGAATCACAAACACTATAACGACGCTGATCTTCGAGATACACAATGCTAACATGCATGCATTTGAGGCCAAACATATCTGAACGTTTCGTAGGTGGATTATCATCAAAATAATAATTGGGCTTGACAAGTCGATGTTTAAAAAATAATGGATCCACTACATTGCATCAAAACATTAGTAAAATCGTTAAGGCGCTATTCATATACTGATTTGGAAAATCGATGTGTGATATTGAGTTATTCTAATTTCGTGCCGTTTAAGAACATGCCAGATGCTATTCCAATAGCTAATTAAAACGAAAGATTAGGTTAGATACCAATAAAATATTGTGTATCCCGCCGTGGTCCATTCAAAAGTAGTGCCTATTACTAAAGAGTTACTATTCTCTTCGGGCAAAAAAGCCATTTAGGTATCTCAGACATGCCTGTTGTGGTTATTTCTATTACCCTATGCATGTCGGCAAACTTTTGGTGCATTTTATTGGAGGCTAACTTGAAAGGTGAACTTTTGGGGTGTGTTTACTGTGGTATGGGGCTTTTGTCGAAATATGACTACCAAAACCCTGTTTTCTACCGGTGCCTGCATTCAAGTGAGATACATTTTCTTAGAAGTAACATGACATATCTTTTTTATCGCAAATTGTGGAAGAAGATAAATTGATCTTTAAATTGATACCAGGCTTGCACAATCTGAAATAAAGCAATTGCTAGAAAAATGCTTGGAAAATTTCCGTTTTATGATGGGACCCTATGGGAATTGGATTTACTGGTTTCTAACCATTATATAGTATTTTTAATGGTTTTATTAATTTGAGTTTATTGATTGATTTATTTATTACCTGAAATATATCGGAAACATGTTGTGAAAACAAAGAATGCTTCTAACGCCATTGCAGTTAAAAACTCCGAGCACTTGCGGGGCATTAAACCCGGCCTGAAAGGCGGATGCTCTAACAACGCCACTCAAGTCATTAGCACTATGAAATATGTTTTGTAAACAGCGGGACTCATTTTGTCCAAATTCTGTGACGTTAGCAGCTTTAAGATTGTGAACAACTGCCCAATTGCTAATTGTCAATCACGAATTTAGTTGACTAATTATGGGTTTAAATTTTAGTGGTAAATTATAGCACATGGCAGCTTAATCCAATCAAACCGTGGACAACCTTTAGAGAACAGAAATGCGGAGCGATATATGTTTCTTAAACTGGTTAATTGTTTTTAGCTTTGGTTAACTAGCAATTATAACCGATCGGAACGGTTGTAAAGCATACACGTCCATTACACAAAAATGATAAATGTATGGGAGCGTGATCGTTCGACTCATTAAATGGACCAATATTTAAACCACTCATAAATTAGAAGTTATGTTGACAACAAAGTGCGTAGTCAATCACGGACGGACCGTTATGTAACAAAAATGTGAAGATATTTCTATTGCCTACACGGCCGTTAACCACACGAATATGTAGGTATTTACACAAATCTAATAGTTAAATACCATGCTTAGTATGGGATCGATAAACATATTTGTGTACAGTCTGGTTAATAATCTATGTCGTCAACTAATGTATTAAATTTATCATCGGTAATACAAATCACTTGCATTTGCAACTCTGCTGTTAAAATCGCCAACAAGAAAAAAAGCCTCTAAAGTACTTAATGCAAGTACATCATTTACCAAAACATCAAATAAATCAATGTCAACAATATGCACTTGAATCTTTGTACCATAAATACGATCCACATATACAGATATCCTGGTCAAATTTTAATATATTTTATCAAGTTTTAGCCAAATTCTAGTACGTTATGTTTGTAATAAAGAACTAATCCACCGCTACATCTCTTAACAGTTCTGTTTTGAATTTTTTGGTAAAACAATGTCAGATATGCAGCCGTTAACAGAAAATTAACTTTTTTAATTTGTCAAAGACTCATATAAAAACAATTGTCATTACATGACAACATATTTACGAAGTCCTCGTACTATTTTTTATTACTAATAAGCCCGTGCACATTCCACCACAAAATTTTCAAATTACCTCCAGCGAGCCGGACGTCCGTCTACATAGAGCGTGTCGTAAACAGTCCACGCTCTTTTCCCCTGGTCTCTAGCTGCTTTCAACTTTGGTCCCAGTTTACGGAGCTTGGCTACTTAATCGCTTTTATATTTTCTTTGAAGATGTACAATGGATTATATATCCTTAATTGAATGCACACTCGCGTAAAATAGTCGTATACACTCACCTCTCAAAATAAATGAGAATCAAATAAAAATATGTGTGTAAGCGTATACTTTTTATTTACACTTTTTGTTTGACTCTGTAAATATGAAATTAAGTTTTGTAAACAAAAACACGATTATATTCCTTGATGAAGCACAGGGTAACATTACTACCTAAGTTCAATCTGCTTCTTCTCCTCTGCGCGTCAAATCGACGTTTGCCGGAGCACTTTCTTTAAAACAAGAAACGTGGGCTCTCCACGGAAACCAAATGTGTATAACGAAATGCATAAAAGTCAGCGCAATAATGAAAGAAAGTTATGGGTGCAATTCATACACCTAAGGCTAGGAAATGGTGATCCTTGACCTTGCGAGGTCTCAAAATAAGGTATATACATATGAAGTTTTATTATATTAGGTATCTACATACAACTTTTCATTTGAATGTCTCAATTCGTTCTCTATGTATTGAGCGGAAACTGTTGGTCTATTTTAGTTATGTTGACCTCGACCCCATCTACCCCATATGCAATCGCAAGCGAAGTCTAGACATAATGTAAATATAGTTTCATCAATGTGTTCTCAATTTATTGAGCGGAAACCATGATTCTAATTTAGTAACGATAACCTTGACCCTGATCCCACCCACCATGTATGCAATCCGAAGCGAGGTCTCAGTATGAGGTATCTACATGTAATGTTTCATTAAAATATCTCAATACGTTCTCAAGATATTCAGCTGAAACCGTTTTTCTAGTTTTAGTAACGCTGGCCTTGAACTTGACCCCACCCATCCCATATCCATTCCCAAGCGAGGTCCCCTTATAAGTATATGTGTATGAAGTTTCATTTTAATATCTGCATGCATTCTGAAGTTATTGAGCGGAAACCGTTATTGTATTTTTTATAACGGTGAACTTGACCTTTACCCCACCGAACCTTATGCAATTCCAAGCGAGGTCTTGATACAAGGTATCTGTGTATGAGGTTTCTTTACAATATTTCGAAGCGTTAGCAAGTTATTGAGCGGAAAGCGTTTTTCCTATTTTTAGTAACGGTTACATTGACCTTGACCGCACCCACCCCAACCCCACGCGAGATCTTGGTATGAGGTCTCTTTGTATGAAGTTTCATTAAAATATGTCGATGCGCTTTCAAGTCAATGAGCGGAAACCGTTTTTCTATTTTTATAAACTGTGACCTCGACGTTTACCCACCCAACCCATATGCAATGCCATTCGAGGTCCTGATAGAAGGTTTCTTTTCATGAAGTTTCATTAAAATACCTAGATGCGTTATCAAGTATTTCAGCGGAACTTGTTTTTCTATTTTTAGTAACAATAACCTTTACCCACCACTCCATAAGTAATCCCAAGCTTGATATTAGGTATCGATGTATGAAATTTCATTAAAATATCTCGATACATGTACTTTTTCAAGTTATTTACGGAAAATGTTTCTCTTTTTTGTAACGGTGACTTTACCTTGGTCGTACCCACCCCATATGCAATCTCATGCGAGAAATCGATATAAGGTATCTATGTATGAAATATGATTAAAATATATCGATGCGTTCTCAAGTTTCTGAGCGGAAACCGTTTTTACTATTTTTAGTAACAATGACCATGACCTTGATCCCACCCAACCCATATGCAATTCCAAGCAAAGTCTTGATATAATGTATCTTTTTTAAAAAGTTCATCAAAATACCCGGTTGCGTTATCAAATTATTGAGCGGAAACCATTTTCCTATTATTAGCAACGTTGACCTTGACCTTAACCGCACCCACTCGATATGCAATCCCAAGTGAGGTCTCGATATAAAATATATATGTATGAAGTTTCATTACAATAGCTCAATCCGTTCTTGAGTAAACGAGCGGAAACGAAAGATTGACGCCGCCACACAGCCCGCCCGCCCAACGAGATACCCTTATCCAATAACCGAAATTTGTCGTAAAAAAATGTTGGTTTGAAAGAATGTATACATTGACTTACTCATGTATATGTTATATTTCTAAACAGTCTAATTTTAGTCAAAATGTTTTACGGTATTCAGCAACCACAGATATTATGCGCATTTATAAATTTCTGATAATTGTTCACTTATCTCGCCATAATTATATTAAGTATCCGTAATTGAATAAAAACAGTTCATCCTTAGTGATAAAGGTCAGAACTCGTGATTAATTAAGGGCAATAACTTTGTTTTGCTAAAGCCCTATGTCTTATAAATCTTAACTGACGAATATGTTAATTTAAATAAACCACATTCACCGGTCGGTCAATCCCATTTCGATTGTAAATTATACATTTTAGCGAGTTGACTTTTTGAAGACCCTTTATGAAATGATATGATACATATATCCTATTCATTATGCATTTAAATAAATTAGTAGCTATTCCTTCGTTTAACGTAATTGTATTGTAAACTGTTCCTTTTCAAAAATCTTTCTTACTTCAATAATTAGTTAAATAATTCGTATTGTCATGACCGCTTGCAGATTTGATCTGGGATCATTTCATTATATAGAGGCTGCAATGAGCGGAACTCATGTTGAAAATACAAGGGATGGCATCGACTACCAAAATCGGTATTCGAATGTTTGCATTTTCATTCAATCGAATATCCGATAAGTCGAATATATTATAATATTTACTACTTTGAGCTTTGTTGTCTAGCAGACATACTGTAACTTTTTGTATAAGGTTTCAGTACCTACTCCGAGTAAAATCTTCCTTAACAAATTGCACAAACATTCGAAAACATTCATGACGCGCTATTAAGGATTAAATAAAAGAAGTAAAGGTCCCGGTTTTAATTGTTCTTTTATTGGAGAACTTATTAATAGTCACTAACCCACATATGTCTAATCTATTTGGGCACGTGACTGTCAATTAGAAGATTTTTAATTTGAGCAATATGTTTTATCTACGATGACTGCTTAATGTGTCATCCCACGTTTGTAATTTTGTTACACTTTTAAAGTGTAATCTCCAATTAACCTTTGTGGTTTCACGTTGTCATATGAAGGCGTGTCTTACTGGCAACTAGACGAGTGGAGGCTAACACTTACCCGTATATTCAATATATCTTAATGTGACACATGACACGGGGCCATTCTATTGAAAACACGGAATAACTTTAGGTACCTATTGATAAAATCCTTTTTTATATGGTAAGAAAAATACTTTTCAAGATCAGCTGTTTTAAAGCAATACAAATCTGCGAATATACGAATGGCGTTTTAACTATTCGAATCGCGATCAATTAATAAAATATTCGATTACTCGAATAGTTTTGCCATCCCTAGTAAATACATACATCTGTGTCAGTGTCCGCATCCGCAACAAATCACGCAGTTTTCAAGTATCCAGGGTCAATATGTATTAATATTTATTAAGAATTAGACCAAAAATATGTTAACTACAAACAGTTTGAAATACTTTAAATAATTGCTAAAAGGCTTAAACCCATAACATAATGCATGAGTGCATAATGGTTTTGACGTCACTTTACATTAGAAGTTATCTGTACTGACTTCAGACGTTCTTATATACGTGTTACATTAATATTGATAATGGTATTTGTAATTTCACAACATGAAATACAACATCATACAGAAACACATTTGTATCGATTTAATGTATTAATAAAACATTACTCTGACTTGTAATCACTTAGACGTATCATTCAGTGTTTAAAACATTAACACATCATTGCACTTGTTTAAAACATATACAATCTTTAGAAAGTATGTGAATTTATTGGACATGACCACCAATTGCATGCAGCAATAATGTTTATACATAATTCCCTTTAGAACTAAATGACCTATCTTAAAGCAAAGCCTACACTGAGCGTGGCACTAATACATTTCTTTAATCAAGGATGTTCATTATGCTGTTATGGCTTATTATTTTCAAAATTAATTAATTAATTTAAATCATAATGAGAAAATGCCTTAAATTAAATTGCATGCCTTTTAAAAAAGTCTTTTATTAATTACAACTATTTTACATAAAGTAATGAATTACATTTCATTATTTTATCTTTATTAAACATACAACTAGACACGTTTGCATCAAAAAGTTAATTCATTTATTCAGCAAAATCATAAATGCACTTACTGGTCAGTATAATTCATTATTTTATTTATGTGTTGTTTATAATTCAAAGCATTTGCAAAACACTGTTACTTATTCAGCGAAAACATAAATTCATTCATTTATTAGCTAGCAATAAACATACTTACCTTCATAACAATTAACAAACATGTATTGAGTGACCCAAGCATGCACCCAGCGTTCACTCTATCAAGTACTGAACAAGTATTAACATCTGTACCACATCTTTGTTTATATAGCAATACCTGTCAAAAATTAATATTCATTGTGAATAGTTCAACTCCCAAAGTGTTAGTTCTGTAGAAAAGGCAAAGCAATTGACAGTAATTATATTTAATTGACAATTACAGCCCTAATCTTGGTCAGAAATTAATTATTTTTAAGTAATTTAATTGACCTTTTCTCAATGATTCATCATTTTCAAATAGACGAAAATTTTCAAAATCATTATAATGATTTAAATTACAATTATAATAATGCACATCTCTGGCAACGTCTCAGATCATCGTGTGTTGATTATCTGCCACCACGACAACGTTTATACCATATATAAACAGTTGTTCAAATAACCGAGGATTCCCAGAAAGTCTTTTCTAATTGATGTATCGTCTGCAATGGCGTATTTCCATTACTTTCGAAAATCTGTAATGTAACCCGTTGTATTCCAAGTATTTCAGAATCCATACCACAAAAAACACACACGCGGACATTGGCACTAAACACTATGCACGTGCAGTAGCGATGTGTTAAATGTGTTAATGGCGTCAATGTTTTGCATGTACTGACGTTGATGCATATGTAACGACGTTTTCCCGCTTAAAACTGACACAATTCCAGATTTATTTACGAGTAAACATGTTAGTATTAGTTATTTAGTTGACTAAACAAATGACGTGGGCCGAGTATGCCGTGGACGAGTTACTATATAAAAAAAACAGAAAATCTGATCTTTTGCGTGGATACTTTCCATTTGTGGTCAAGCAATAAATTAAAAACGCAAGACGTTTTATAAATGAAATAATAAGTCAAAAGTTATAGCTGTCCTCCTGGTATTAAATGAACAGCCCTCGTATATAGTTGTATTTATTTCATAATTACCACCACCAGTGTCGACGTTGGCATCATCAGCATAAATATTCAAACATGGAAAGAAAAAATACAATATCAATAAATGTATTTTCTCCCGAACCACGCGTGTATGTACATGTAGTTGTAGTGTAAAAAAATCGTTGTACACTAATGAAGCTATAAATTCACCGTTTTCAAAGTTATTACGTGACATCATATTTGCTTTCACACATATCTATATAAATATCATCCAAGATGGCCACTTGAGGTTTGGAAAGTAGACACACTTGCATGTTTCCAAACCAAATACACTGGTGAAAAATGAATAATCCACCATCATGCCAGGTTTGATAATTTAATATTGTCTTGCAGTTACAACCATGACGAGCTTATGAAGAATGTTAAATATTGAATGCGCAAGCGGCCTTTACGTACTGTATGTTGAATGACAAGTCAAGCCTAAACCTAAAATGTCCAATATGGTTTCTCAGATATGACCTCGACCAAATATATCACCGTTTTGTACCGAACGATGTTAAATAACCTTATAATAAAAGGAAGCATATTCTGTTCTTGTTTTTTAGGCAATGAGGAACTTATACCCATGGAAGGCACTATGTTGACGTTTACAGGAGAGGTTTTCAATGCTGGTGAATATTGGGACCCTCATCGCGTGATTGATGGCAACGACAATGGAGAGGCGGACGAGTGCCACTGCTGCACGGCTATCACGAGACCCGCAACGATAAAAATTGATCTGAAGCAGCCTTACCCATTAGGACGTATTAAAATCTACGGTCGCACTGATAAAGGTGCGTTGAATTTAAATTGCATATTCTGTTTGTGGTTAGATCTTTAATACATTAGGAAATTAATGAAAGAATCGATGTTACATTAATTAATGTAAAGCTATTAATCGTTGAACACAAAATAGTAATGGGAGTTTTATTTTTGATTTGAAAAGCAGCCGTCGTTCATTGTCGTCGTTCGTCGTCCGTCGTTCGTCATCAAAAATTGCTTCAAATAACTTCTCACAAATGGTTCAACCAAACGTGGTAGAAATGTTTGTGGGGTGGTCCGCTATCGGAGTTCTTTAATTAAATGCAATACATATATATAAACGTTGATTGTTATTGCAACAGTCGGCAAAAAAACACAATAGTTTTTGTCAGAAATCGCTAACTATGCTTCAAAAATGTTTTCACTACTCCTTGGGCGACCCTCTACCAAATTTCTTCAAATCATCTTGATTTGTTAAAAACATGGCCATTGGAGGAGCAGTTTACCTTATTTAGCTGTATAGATAAAGATCAAAATATTACTGCGACCGGATTACAAAATAATTTTAAATAAATATTCCTTGTGCGACCCTTTATCAAATTTCACTTTGATTCGGTAACACATTACCGACAAGGGGGCCGGGGTTCTTTGTATATCTATATAGAAAACCTTCTTCTTAAAAAACCATTGACCGGATTTCAAAATATGTTGACATACATGTGTTTTGTGTAACCCTCTAAGAATTTATTCAAATCATTTGATTCGTGAAAAATAAAACACGACCACCATGGGTTGGGCAGTTTTCATTCTAAAGCTATATAGACAACTTTAAAAATCCTCTTCTCAAAAATCGCCGCTCGTATTACAAGATAATTTCACATAAATATTCCTTGGATTAGTCTCTACCAGATTATTCAAACCATTTGAATTGTTTAAAAACATGGCCCCCGTAAAGTGCGTCAGGGCAGTTTTCCTTATATAGCTTTCAGAAAACTTGAAAACGTATTCTCAGAGACCGAATTTCAAAATAAGTTCACATAAATATTGTTTGGGTGACACTCTATCAAATTTATTCAAATCATGTTGATGCGTTTAAAACATTGATCGAAAGGTTTGGGGTAATTTGGTACATAGCTATATAGAAAACTTTGAAAATATTCCTCTCAGAAACCACTGACCGGATTTCGAAATTATTGTACGTAAATGTTCCTTGGGTGACCCTCAACCAAATATATTCAAATCATTTTGGTTTGTTTTAAACATGGCCAACAGGGGTTAGGGCATTTTTCCTAATATATCTAATATACAGAAATTCTCAGAAACCACTGGCTAGATCTTTATGTAATTTCACATGAATGTGTCTTGTGGCACCTCCTACCATTTTTATTTCATGTGATTCGTTAAAAAAATGGCACAGTTTTACTTAAACAACTATACAGGAAACTTCGACAATTTTCTCAGAAACCTCCTGCTCGATTTTAAAATACTTCCCTTATTATGCTCCTTGAGTGACCCTCTAACAAATATCTTCAAATCATTCTGATTTGTTAAATAACATGACCGCCAGGGATGGGGCAGTTTTCCTTATATAGTTACATGTATATAGAACACTTTTCTTCACATAAACCGCTGACCGGATTTAAAAATAATTTCACATACATATTCCTTGGTCAACCCTCTGATGTCTTCATGTCATTTTGATTCGATAAAATACATGGCCGCCAAGGGGTAGGGCAGTTTTCCTTATCCAGCTTTATAGATAAATCGCATTCGTCAGAACCCTATGACCATATTTTAAAATAGTTAATTATTATTCCACGTGTGACCCTTATCCAAATTTCTTCATTTTGATTCATGACACAACATTACCACCAAGGGTCGGGGCATTTTTGTTTATATGACTAAAAAGAAAACTTCTTGTTAGAAACCCCTGACAGGATTTCAAGAAAAATACATAAATGTTCCTTGGTTGAGCCTTTACCAAATTCCTTCAAATTACTATTTGTGTCCGGCAGGGACGGGCCTTTTTTTACATATAACAGCTGTATAGAGACCTTTGAAAATCTTCATTGCAGTAACCACTGACCATATTTCAAAATAAGTGTTTCTTGGATGACTCTCTACAAAGTTCATACAAATTCTTTCTGTTAAAATCACATGGCAACCAGGGTGGTTAGTTTAATTTTCTAATGGCAATATAGAAAATCTTCTCTTTATAAACCACTGACTCGCAGTATATATAATGTTACAACTATTAAGTTAATGACCCTCTACCAAATGCATTCGAATCATTTTGATTCGTAAAAACATTTCTGGCAGAACAATTTGAAACTCTTGTTAGAAAGCACTGACTTGGTTTCAAAACAATTTTGCATAAATATCTGTGGGTGATTCTCTACCAAATCCGGAATGAGATCTACTGTACATGATTTAGATTTGTTAATACTCAAATGTTCTCCATAAAACACTTGAGGGTGGCAGAAATTTCCCTGCATGTACATAATTCAAATTTAATATTTCTCCATGAGGTTCTGTTCTGCTTCCTACCTACTCATCTGAACATTGAAAAGGTAGGTTACAATGATTTGATAGAAATGGAATTGTGGTAGGTGTATAATGACTGACTCTTTCATATGAATATAACTGTCTACAAGCCATTGTGATAGCCAAACTCATGTTGTTGTTTTATTGTTGTTGTTTTTGTAACAAAACACACACTTGTTATGGCTGCAAAGTCAGCTAACCAAAGGCCCTATGTTCAGTGTATGTAAGTGACAAAAATGTTGTTTTTTTGTGAACATTAATTATACTTAAGTGATCGACCAGAGCCACATAGGCCCTATTGTGTGTGTTTTGTTTTTCAGTTTTGACAACACATTAAGTTATGTAACTGTTAAAGGAATTACACCCTTTGATATTATCAGACAATTAAACATGAGATATAATCTACGTTTTTGGAACTGTGTTCGTTCCGATACATTCTAGGGGTTTACAGTCGCTCTGTTAGACTTCCCATAGGATTGAGGACAAACGGAACTTTTAATATTCAAAGAGTTTACTTATGTATATAGACGATGTATACTTGATATAAATCTTGATATATGTCATATTTAAATTGTATTTGCCTAACACAATATGAAATTGATAGCAACATGTATATGGTATCAAAGAAAAGCAACATTTTTATACTGATCGGAAGCAAATATACACGAGCAAAAACAAACACAATCCAATAAAAACAACAACAAAAACTAACACGTGTTTCGTCATTTCATGTTGCTATAATAAACATATACACGCAAAAAACCGTCAAAAATGAATAGACTGAATCTAAGTTGTTAAAAGGTATGTCGGTTTGTGTGTTGTTGTTGTTTTATTTAATTTTACCTAGATTTAAAAAAAAGCAAGTTCATTATAACCAAATAACACTCCTGAGACGGAAATACCGGAAAGTCCGGGTGGTTAATCTGGTTGATCAGGTGATCTCAGATCCTCGCAAATGGTTAATACTTTTTCCTTATTTTTCTAATTATAATCTAGTAATATAAATCATATTCAATTTTAATAATTTAACTTTAAAACATATTTAAACAGATTCGAGAGTTGAACTTTAAACAGTGGTGTGAACATTTATTTCAGGTATTGATCAGTCTGGAAATATCGAACTATGTGTAAGTTTATTTCCTGATAGCCAGTGCAACATTTCAAGAACTACAGATCTAGAACTTGTCTTCAATCCGGCAAAGCTTGGGCAATTCATCATTATATCGGCATCTGGCAAAATTAATTTCATGACAATCTGTGAGATCAAAGTATTCCGAAAAAACGGTGCGTGTTTTATCTGTTATTATCATGACTATGATTATGATTATGGTTATGATTATTATTATTATTATTATTATTATTATTATTATTATTATTAACCTAATCACACATGTACTAATAGTAGTATTATTATTAGAAGTAGTAGTAATATTAGAAATAGTTGTAGTAGTAGTAGTAGTAGTAGTAGTAGTAGTAGTAGTAGTAGTAGTAGTAGTAGTAGTAGTAGTAGTAGTAGTAGTAGTAGTAGTAGTAGTAGTAGTAGTAGTAATAAAAGTAGTTGTAGTAGCAGAAGGAGTAGCAGTAGGAGGAGTAGTAATGGTGGTGGTAGAAGTAGTTATAGTAGTAGACGTAGTAGTAGTGGTAATAGTAGTAGGAGGAGCAGAAATAGTAGAAGTATATTAATACGTCGATATCGATGTTACATTCCTTGATTGGATGATATTAATCGTTGAAAAGAAAATGATAATTAATTCCAACGTGTTAGGTGTTTACTTTTCGATTAGAAAATGAGCCCTCCGTCGTTGGTCGTTCGTCGTCAACATTTGCTTCAAATGAATTATGTAGCGAAATCGGGTACTAGTAATATCGGCAGAAACATCAAAATTTTGCAATGAACCACGCATTGTACATGTAATACCCCAATAAAGCTTATTCGGAGCTAGGCAGAACCTGTCGGAAAGAAACGAAAAGCAACATTCAGGAGAAAAGTCAAAATCTGTACAGTTGTATAAAAATGCTGTTGGAATACTTAGAATACTTAGAATGCTCTTCAAATGAATGAGTCTTGCACATTTCGGATGTATTAGCTCTTGAAGATTGTTCGAATGCAGTTGAAGCATAGAAAGAATATTTGGAAAGCTGTTAGAATGCCACCCAAATATTTAGAATGCACACCTGTAAGATTGTCACCCGGACGGTGTCTAGAATCCTGTACGAATCCACTTCAAATGCAGCCATACAGCTTTAAGAAAAGGCTCCTAATTTGGTAGGAACCTTCAAGAATTAAATCAGTATACAGCTTTAATACTTAAAATGTAACATAAATATCCTGAGCGTATCAGGAATCCACCGGATTGTTTCCTAAAGGGTAATAAAATGCTGCTAAATCTAGCATTTTACTAATCGCAGTGACTTTCCGAAATTCTGCTCCAACACTGCATCTTAGTGGATTTTGTCGTCACGAGCTCCCTTTCGCGCTTCTTTGTACTATCACCGGCAGGCTATTCATCATCATTGTTTGAGGGGGACTAAGATGCATGCGGATGGACCTCGGTCACGATGTCCACTAGGGAAGCAGATAGGGGTAAAAGTGGATTTGTAACAGACTCCGAGGAGCTGGGCATTTCAAGAGGATCTGCAGCTTCTTGGGATGAACTGCCCCGTTTATGATAGTTAATAGAGCTCTTTACTACACGATGTATTAGGCGGCATTATGTGACCCAGGCGACTACTATATAACAACTGATGTTTAAGCAGCAAATGACCTCGTATTTAGAAATAGAGGATAACAGGTTACTGCATGGTCTTGGTCAGACACTAGTGTTAACTGTGAAAGACTGGACATCAGAATTTTATTAATGACGATTAAAAATAATAAATTATATACGGTCCAGATATCAAGTGTTTGTTTTGTTGGAACTGATTAAGTTGCACTAAAAATGTTGAATTAGTAGTTGATTTCGAATAATATGACGTACCTCCAAACATTGACTGATATAAACGGTACCGACCTGATATAAAAAAAGCGGCGTTTAAGTATTAAGCCGATATCAGCGTAGTGGTATGGTATTTATTTGTGTGGTTCTCCTTCGAATGAGATCGAAATGTTTAGAATCTTGTCAAAATACCGTAAGACTATTAAGAATGTAGTCAAAATGCTGTTAGAATACACCTCACATGCGGTTCGATAGTTCTCCATTTCGAATGCATCTGGAAAGTTTCCATTCGAACTGACCAATAGAATGGACCAAATATTCGGGCAGCACTTGAAATGCCGGCAGAATGTTCGGATGCTTGGAACGTTGGTACTTTTAGGTTTGTTTGATGAGTAATTTCCACAGAGCGTTGCGTTCTATGGAGCAGGACCAAGCTCATGTTACCGGGAAATGAAGATTGGAAACTAATTAGAGCTGGATGATAGTGCTAACAATAGATGATTGGAAACATCGTTTTGATTTAGTGCATACTAAACAAACGGCAAAGTGGCCTGAGAACAATGTGGTGTTTATATTTTGTATTATCTTATAGTGATAGGCAATCATTATTTTCAAAACATTGTTAATGCTAGGTTCCAACTATCGTGCGATTGACCACTCGTAACTGATTGTGGTAGTTCTCTGAGAGTTCAGGCTTGGATACGAATTGATGCGAGTTTATACGTTTTTATACGATGCTGTGCGATCTGGTCACGACCTGTCTGTTACAGTTCTCACGATCTGTCATTTACAGTTGTCACGATACGATTACATACTGTCCGTTATGATTGTTTTGATCTAGTCCACGATTGGGTCTCAATCTGACACGATCATCACGATCGGGTTAAATACAGTCCGAATTACTATTAACCTCAGTGTTTCTTGAGATTGCAACACATCTTAACAGAGCGTGGTGTTTTTTTCTTTTCTACGATCGATCCCGATCACTACGATTTGGATGCACGATTAAATACGATTTGACGCGCTTTGTTACGATGCAATAAGACCTGACCCCGATGGACAAGTGACGAGTCACATTTTTTGTCCAATGAACATGAACATTTCTCAGAACCTTAGCTCATATGATATCTTGGCCGAGTAAGAAAATGGTTCCGGTCCGTTGAAAAACATGGCCGCCAGGGGATGGGGGGACGGCAGTTTTCCTCATTGGGCTATAGAAAAAGCTTGTGAACTCTATAAAGTCACATTGTTTGCCCTATCAACATGAAACGTGCTCAGAACCTTTGTCCTAATGATATCTCGGTCGAGCTCGAAATTGGTTCCGATCCGTTGCAAAACTTGGCCGCCAGGGTGTGGGAGGGCATTTTTCCGTATATGGCTATATAAAAACACTCTAAAAGTCACATTGTTTGCCCAATCTACATGAAACTGGCTCAGAACATGTGTTCTTATGATATCTTGGCCGAACTTTAAAAATAGTTCCGGTCTATCCATAAACATAGCCACCAGGGGTTGTGGGGCAGTTTTCGTAATTGGGTTATAAAGAAAGCTTGTGAACACTCTCGAAGTCACATTGTTTGCCCAATCAACACGAAACTTGCTTAGAACGTGTGTTCATATGGTATCTTGGCCAAGTAAGGAAATGGGTCCGGTCCGTTGAAAAACATGACCGCCAGGGGAGGGGAGGGTGTTCAGTTTTCCTTATGTGGATAAATTAAAAGTTTTGAAAAAGCCTGTGAACACTCTAGTGGCCACATTTGTATCCCAATCATCATGAAATTTTCTCAGAACATTTTTCGCAATGATATCTAATACAAGTTCGAACCTGGTCACAAGTGATAAAATACTTGGTCACCAGGCCTAATTGAAGAAACAAGCTAGCAAACAATCTAGAGGTCACATTTTTAGCCAAATCTTCATGTTACTTGCTCAGAACATTTTAATTTCTTAACCCCTTAAGTGAGCGACCTAGGGCCTTATGGCCCTTTTGTTTTATATAGCTATGTTGAAAACTTTGAAAATATTCTTCTCAAAAACAGCTGACCGCAAATAATTGAACGTAAATGTTCCTTGGGTGACCTTCTAATAAATTTATTTCCACTCATTTTGATTCTTTAAAAACATAGCCGACAGGTTCTGGGGCATTTTTCATTGCATACCAACATACCTATGTAGAAAATCTACGAAACCGCTGGCTGGATTTCAAACTTATGTCACATAAATGTTCTTTGAGTGACCCTTTACCAACCCATCAAATCATTCTGATCCATTAAAATACATGGCCATCATGAATGGCGCAGTCTTACTTATACAGCTATATAGAAATCTTCTCATAAACAGCTGGCCGGATTTCAAAATCAATTAATTATTTTATATAATTATTTTATAAATTTATATGTGTTTTGAGTGACCTTGTAACCATGTTTTTTCAAATAATTCTGATTCGTAAAGAGACATGGCGTGGCGCAATTTTACTTATAGAGCTGTATTGAAAATTATTATTGATATTGTTATTATTGTTATTATTATTGGTATTATTATGGTTATTATTATTATTATTATTATTATTATTATTATTATTATTATTATTATTATTATTATTATTATTATATTTTATTGCTTTTTAGCACATAATACAAATACTAATATTATTAATACTAATAGTAATAGTAGAAGAAGAAGTGATAGTAGTAGTAGTAGTAGTAGTAGTAGTAGTAGTAATAGTAGTAATAGTAGTAGTATTAGTAGTGGAAGTAGTAGCATTATTTTGTTGTGATGATTATTATTATTATGATTATTATGATTATTATTATTATTATTATTATTATTATTATTATTATTATTATTATTTGAAATGCATGATATTTGTTTACTTTTTAGTTGTGGATCTATTCACATCGCACGATTTGAAAGTCAGCGTGAATCAAACAGGTACGTATACTCAGTGCTCAGCAGAAAAATCATTGGACGGGAAGTATTCTACCTCCTACGCAAACGACACGGAATTATGTGCTCAGTGCAGTGCAACTAATTACACTGAAGCAGGATGGGAAGCTGACTTTGGACAACTAGTACAAGGACAGTTTATAAGCATAATTGGAAGACTTGGTTGTAAGCATCGTTTTTCATGAACAACATAAGAACAACCACCACTACTAAGATCTGTTTATTATTAGCGGACACTATCAAATAAGTTAAGATATATATGTAATTAAAATTGGAATCAGAGCTTTAAGCTTCATGATCAATATAAACATTAAATATATTATTCTAAACACTCGTTCACATAGCAACGTTTAATATAACGATTACAAAAAATACACGTAATTGGTGTTGACTATACAAACAAACGTATCTATAAGCCGGTTAAGTGTCGCAAATTATTTGCATACATGTATATGTTATCAACCTTTAAAAAAAATCCGTATGATTTGTATGTTACTTTAGCATCCCAAGATCAGAGTGAAGATCTTCTTGTGTACACAAGTGACAGTCCACAAACAAATGACAATCAGACACTAGTGTTAACTGTGAAAGACTGGAAATCAGAATTGGGGAAATTACATTATTTAGGAAACAGTACGTTCCGATATTTAACTATACGAAGGTGGTTCAACAGAGTCCTAACACTATGCGAAGTGATGGTGTTTATGCAGGGTAAACAGTTTTGGATCCTAATAATACTATTAAGTTAAAACATGTACAGACAGTTGTTGCATTTTACGGTAGTAATACTGATATAAAAAGTTTCGTACATAAATCTGTTATTGTTGAGAAACATCTTATGTTTAATATACACGTTTAATATGATCGCATGTTTTGTAAGTATTGAAAAACATCACCGTGCTTGTCAGAACAAGATAATAGTATGTCATTTCAGAATGCGATTCAGGCGAGTACGGGTCTTCTTGCAAACAGTGTGGTCACTGTAACAATGATTCAGTGTGCGACAGGTCAACAGGACATTGCCCTTCAGGATGTGAACCAGGATGGCAACTTGACAAATGTGACAAAGGTTGGAAGTACAAAACAAGTATAATTCGTTATCACATTAATATAATGTTCGTTATATACACTTAATTCCCAATAACAATCACATATTTATATTCACGCTCTCTACACGGATAATCCTAATGCAGTACAGCGACCCTAACGCAGTGCCAATATGGCGGATGGAAAGACAAAAAATGTTGTGCATGACCGAATAGTGGTAAGTGATAGTGATGCATCCTTGTGGTTTTGTTCGACCTTTTAACATGAGTTATGAAACGTGTAAACAACAACAGCAGAAGCGACAACGCCGGTACAGGTGCGAAATAGCGTATACAACGTCAAGTTATAATTTTCCGAGATACCCCGGACCTCGAAATGATTTAAAATATATGAAAATATTGCAGTATTCAACAATTCAAGTATAAATATTAAACCATACACATGTACACTGATAATGATTTCTAATTAAGAAAACAGTCTATAAATTAAATTAAAACTCAGATACAGTATCTAGACACTATTCAAAGTCTCTATGATATAACAGCACTTTTATAGAAAGTCTCTAAATTCGATCCCCGAATTTCTCGTTCGGATACAATTTCACAATTGCGCGATGTGTAAGTCCACTTTTCGTTCGAGCTTTCGCAGAACGAACGAGTCCATTATTTCTCGGCACGAGCTTCTCCACGATGTCCAGTTTCCACAGCGTTCTTGGACAGTAGGCGCGTATCTCCACGGCGTCACCTATAGATATCGTCGGGTCGTTCTTGTCTCATTCTTTGATCGTTCTCTGAGCGCCGTCAGGTACTCGCGGAGCCATATATGTAGGAAGTTCCGCACAAGCCTCGCTCGTTGAGAAGCCTGTTTCACGAGCGAGGAACGATCGAAGTAACATTCCGCCGAGAGGTTTTGACGGAATTACCAAGTTGTGACGTCACTCGTCACCCGTTTAGAAGTTGTGCGAGAGTAAGCGTTTCCGGCAGCCCGGGTGCGCCGGAGGTGAAGTAAGTCAGGAGTTTGTCGTTGATAACAGCTTCTGCTTCAGTTGTGACAATGTGTAGGGTCTCATACGTCACGTCCCGTATGCTTAATTAAGTAACTTTTTAACATATTTTTGTGAGACCGATCAATCTTTTCCACATTCACCCAAACTAAGGGGCTCTCATGAAATTTCCACTCGATTCCCGGGTGGTTGAAAACTTTCAGAACCACGGGAGATTCACACAGGGTACTTAGCTGCCTCGTTGCGGCCGTGAATGTCGTGCCGTTGTCATACATAATTATCTGTGGCGTTGATTTGCCGGCTACAAAAACGTCTGAAGGCAAGCAGGAAGGGTTCCGCTAATAGATCGTGTACCAGTTCCAAGTGGATGGCTCTCGTAGTCGCGCTAGTAAACCAGACAAAACTACGCTTTGATGTCGTTCACGCTATAAACACGTACATGAAGTGCCCCTGAATAGTCGACACAAGGGTATGTGAAATGGGTCACGGCTGGCACTCTTGTCTTCGGTAACGAATAGGGTCTGATACTCTATATGGTCTGCCGAAAACTGTTTTGCAGATCACACATTGTCGTTATACCGAACGTACAAAAGGACTTATAGGGACTCCTTAAGTTGTTTTCATGAGTTTGACCGACATAAACTATACAGCGTATATTGTACGACGTATGTGCCTTATCTTATATTACCCTATCTTAAAATATAATGGTTGAATACACAAAGTTTAAAATATATTATATATAAGTAATCCAACATGTAATAGCAACAACGAGTATTGTTAATATGCAGAATCTCAAACCTTGTGTTTAAAATAGTGTCACGTTTGTAACGCTGTTGTATGTTGTTGCATGTTATGTATACTTAATACAGAATATTTGCTTAGTCAGTTACCTTTTCCTAAATACATTATGTTAAATTAAGAAATATTTATCTATACATAGTTGTTTATCGGCCAGTTGACAACGATTTGGAGATCTGATGCGTAGGAATTAAACCATGAGGGAGTTAGCCCGAGCTGGTTTATAGCTACGCATCAGAACGACAACGAGTTATTTATTGGCCGATAAACAACGCAAATGCGAAACTTATTTCGATTCTAAAAGGAGTCGACATATATTTTTGCAATTGTAATTGAAACTACTTTCGACTATTCTCTGCTCAGAATCGGAACTTCATTTTGCGTTGTTTATGAGAAGTTTAACAACAATAATTGTGTTCTTTGACTATACAAAAAAATAGTATCATGTTAGAATAATTAATATAAAACAAGAAATACGAGTCCACTGTATTTGTGAATGTTTGATTCGTTTGTGCATTTATTGCAGAATGCGAAGACGGCAAATATGGCTTGAACTGCACACATGAATGTAACCAAAACTGCATAAACACAAGCCAGTGCAACAAGGAAAATGGGGCGTGTATTGGAGGCTGCCTTCCGGGATATGACTTCAACATTAATTCCACTTGTAATACGGGTATTTGACATCTTACGAAAACACACGTGTACTTCCCGGATTCTACAAGGGAATCTACATAAATACACATACATGTATAATAGTATGGAAAACCGCATGCGTCATATAAGCCAACACGGTACAAACCGCAAGATTGGTAACGTTGTCTTCTACAAGTTTACTATGAATCTGCGCTTCAGATTAGACGTTTATACTTTTTATCCCCGTGTAATAAAACAAATACGCGCAGTTTCGTGGCGTCTTTTATCATCAAGGTTTGTCGGTCAACATGTAGTGGGGTTATAACAGTTGTATTGCGATTATTTTACTAAAACATTATGCAGATATGGATGGGATCAAACATAACAAACAAACTATCACATTGAATGGCGATATATTGCGTTTTACAGAGATCCTAGCTTCTATAATGAGTTGTTAATCACCACATGTATGGTATAATCGATAAAGGTATAAACAACGTCTTCCTTCCATTCCATTTGAAAACTCTTGATGTAAGCGGGTTACTATTTTTGGGTAGACTGTCTTCAATCAAGAATAAAGATACAATTTATTTAGGAAAAAAAATCCCCTTTAAATAAATTTTCGTTGAAATGTTATAAAAACTGAACGAATAGTAGATATACATCTATAAATTACTAAAATCTTTTAGTTGGTCACGATATTCTCCACCCACAATCAGAGTACATTCTATAAACTTGAAATTCAAATGGCATTAATCTCACCGGTTCAATTCCAGGCATATATTCCATAGACTTTTTGATTTAAATGTTATTAAAATAATTCATCCAAAACACTGAAACACTAAATATTGTTTGCCGATTGTTTTTATTTTAAATTCCAATACGCTCGCGTCCTAGTTAAAATAATAGTTTGTACACTGTGTAAACTTTAAACATAACCGAATGACGTAGGCGTGACGCAAAGTAACTTTTCAAAAATCGATGTATGGTGTATAGCTTCTACTGTATACTAATTCTTGTTGGTGAATATTATTGGCGTCAGCAAATTAGATTATTTTTAAAATTTATGAAGATTGTCGGTAATAAACAGGGGACTATTTTTAGGGAAGTACGCATAAATGCTAGCGAGTTAAAAGTCTCGTCATAAAACATAATAGTTTAAAGCTAAACCTTTTATTTTAACCGCGTTTGAAGTGCAATTGAGTAGAAAACAGTATAAATAGAATACATGGTAGGTGCTGGGAAGGAGAAAGTTTATCCGTTTAGGCCCGAAAATAAAAATAGGGCTCGCTTAAGCTCGCCCTTTTTCCATATTTTAAGCCTCATCGGATGAATTTTCTCCATCCCGGCACCAACCATGTATTCTCTATATATTATATACATTTATAAAGAATGACTGTTTATTTGTATTAATATGTTCAGGTTTGTCAATGGATTGGTAGTTGTGGTTTAATTGTTCGCAAGAGTTCAGTTTAGTGTCTTTTGCTACTAGCTTGTGCCGGTCATACGTTTGGTCAAGATTGTAACAGCACGTGTGACTGTAAGAACGGCGAGACATGCAATAACGTCGACGGAAATTGCCTGAATCCGGGCATCTGCGAGAATGGTTGGCTATGGAACAGTTGACCCTCTCCCTGTATATACATGTATGATGTCTTTATAGATCATACATGTATATACACGGAAAGGGTCTGGTACTCTATATGGTCGGCCGGAATTTTTCTGCAGATCACACATTGTTGCAATACCGAACATACACAAGGACGGATTGCCGGTATCCTGTATTGTCCTCGTATGAGTTTTATAGTGGAGCTTGGACCGGCATTGTATAATCTCTCGTGGGCATCCTTGACTACACGATGGGTGAAGATTTGCTTTACAGGGAGCAAATACGGATGTTTCGTCGCTTCTTCTAACGATGCATTTTGTTACAGCGAAGCAAATCGTCCTTCATAAATAGTCCAAGTTGTTTAACGAATGGTGACATCTGTTTAACACTGTATCTCTGCCGGATATGACGTCATCTGGAAGCTACGAATACAAAACTTCTCAGCTTCTATCACTTTGTGAGTGGAAAGCTGCGTTCCTGCTGGTAAATAACGTCTTCCGTTGCGACAACTACAAACAAATCACAGAATATAGGTGATGACCCTGATCAGTTTCTGAAATGAGCTAAATCTTGTTATGTCTATAACATCGGACTCTGATAAAACATCTGTCACTACCGTTACCATAGTAACGATGTCACTGTATGGATGCCATCGTGGCCTGGCTTTAGGAACAACAGCCATGTCGGTCCTTGGAACCAGAGATCTCCGGATTGGAGTTGTAAGGCCGATAGTCCACGTGTAAGTTCAATCGGCTGGATTGTCATGAGTCGGACAATACATCCACGTCCGGTTCTTTGCCAAACTGTAAATTTATGTCATTCTGTTCCGAACAAACAGTGGTAACGTCTTCGGGGATTCAAATCAGTGCATAAAAATCTGGCTGTCGAGCCACAAGTACACATCTGAGACACATGTCCGCCATCACGTCGGCATGGTTAACTTCTTCGTTGCAGCAAACCGATTTTTTGACGTCATCAATGTGGAATCACTACATCTGGAGATACATGCTTTCGCTTCGTATTATGACATGCTTGCGTCACTAAATATGTGTATATTCGTTGCAGCTGTGACCATAGTGTTGTCATGAAAGTAGCTCCGTTTATGCTGCCATAATTCTTGTAAAATAATCTTCGCTCTTTGTTTCAAAATTTCGTGTTTCGATTCTTGAAACAATCGGCGTCTGGTAGCGTATGTCCGTCTCTTGCACACAGCATAGTTACTTGGTAGAGTGGGATGATTTTCTCAAAATGGGAGTTTGGCTGCATACCGACGGAAACCCGTCGTTAGACATGGCTACGCCCCCTTCCCGCTCAAGCAGGATCGAAGGTAGGTTAACTTCTGTATGTCCGTAAGCGATGGGTTATGGTACACTGCTGATTCGAAAGAATCCCAAACTGTCTGCCAGTCCTGATGCTACCACTGAAACTCGGCAAAGTCAGTTTTGGAAGTTTCATAAATGAAATATTCGCTGTATAGGATGCTTAGGTGGGAACACGCTCTTGAGAGGATACTTCATCTGGGTTTGCGGATTCCTGATCTGGTACGGATTTAGTGTAGTGATTCTGGTTTGATCTCTCGCTAGTTCTGTTATCTTGCTAGGTTGCTTGATTTGCTACTGGTATCTGTGAATGTTCATTTCAAGGTCGATAGAATATTCTTTACTGTCGAATAGTTCCGATTCTATATCTCCGAAGTCAGCGTGATTGATGATCTTTTCATCAGTCCTCTGATCGTATCTGTCTTCTCCTGAATGATGTAAATGCTTCGGTGACTCGAAAATTGATGGTGTTTCGTCGAGTTTCTGATGTTGCCTCGATATTGTCCGACATATTTGGTTAATGCATATTTTCCGTATGTAAACTGAGAACGGATAAAAACCACACCAATGCATACAACTCGAAATATAAACACCTATCCGAATAATATTCTATATATCAATAAATAAATAAACATGTATACTGAACGACTATAATGGGCTTCTATATATGTGTCTATTTTCATTCAAATCGTTTTGCTTAACCTGCTCATTCACCAGTTACAACGTCTACTTATATTATTTCATGTTTTAAACTATGGACCGTTTTTCATGTTCTCGATGTAAAGAGGCATGTACTTAAGCGTCAGCGATTTTTACCCACTGCATACCCAACCGTGAAGACCTGTCATTAAATATCGCGAGTCGTTGCTGGAAATAGTGGGAAATTAAGTATATCCTGATATGGTGCCAAACAATTTGTAAAGAGAGAAAAAATAAATTACTGTCAAAGACCACGTTGTTATAATTCAAAATAATGAAAGTGGAAGAGGAAATATGAAGACTTATTTAAAATCTAAAAGCATAGAACGCTTGTGACCCTTGTGTGAATATATCTTAACGTCCAAAGTTTAAGTGTGTATAGGGCGATACATCTGTTGACAGTTTAGAGGTAATAATTGAAAACTGCCGTTCGAAACATAGTGACAATGTTTTGAAACACGGTGCATTTTGTTTGGACAATCCAGGGTCTAAACAGTATGGCTACATGTCGAAATTACATGAAGGTATTATCCCTTCCGCTGTTACTGAGAGTAAAACAGTAAACTATAATAGTCTTATAATCCGTAAGAAAATGAGTATCCAAGCGAGTATACATACACATATAAAGGCATTTAAATACAGACAAAGCACAGAAATATTACTTAAATATATTAGTTCATATATAAAAGACAAACAAGCATCGATATCATTTTAGTTTGTTAGGTATTTATCATGTTTATTTTTGTACTTAAATGTATCCCCCACAGTTTTCTACATAGGTCAGAAATTATCCGTAAACCCAGAATAACTTCACAATAAAGAAAATGTTTTATCAATACATAACAGAGATATACATGCTCAATAAAGTCTTGTCGATGAATCTATATCTTAGTTAAACGCATTTTCATCATACTAAATACCATTTTAAACGATTCATTTTAGTTACACACAGGTTTGTTTTATGTTTTCAGAATGTGGCGACGGCATGTTCGGATTGAAATGTGAGCATAACTGTAGCCTCGGATGCTTACGTTCTTGTAACAAAGTAGACGGGACATGTATTGGAGGATGCCTTCCCGGATATGCCTTTGCGAAGAATAATACTTGTAATACGGGTAAGTGTTATAAGCAAGAACTACATATGTCGAAACATTTTCCATGGTGGTTATGGCCAAATAAATATACACATAAGTGCGTTCGAAATTTGCAATTCTGCTGCTCTGGTATGCATCTAGCCATTGAGTAATTAAATGGTAATTAAGTTGCATAATATTGTCTTTTATTGCTGTTTAATTTGAGTTGCGATGCTATGAGGTCAATTCTTACTTACACGTAGATGTTTTGTGAATAATTCTGGGCCAAGTGAGAGGTTCGTGCGCACAAAACCCGTTTAAACCCCGAAAGCTTTGCATTTACCGTTCAAAGGCGGTGACTCCAGTCTTTTTCATGTATGTTTCGTGTTTGTGGTGTGTTTTTGTGTTGTCCATTGTATTGTGCTTGGCAATTGGTCACTTGCCATAAATAAAGGACATCGGGCTATTAATAAGAGTTCTCTCCTGATGTCGCAACTGGAGTTTCTCTTTGTTTATATTTGAACGCGAATGTTTGAGGCTTTTTGTGATTTTACTGCAGAATGCGGTATTTTGATCTAAAAGGAGTAGACATATATTTTTGCAATTGTAATTGCAACTACTTTCGACTATGCTCCGCTCAGAATCGGAACTTCATTTTGCGTTGTTTATAAGAAGTTGAATAACGATAATTGTGTTCTTTGACTATAGAAAAATATAGTATCATTTTAGAAAAATTAATATAAAGAAGAAATACGAGTCCACTGTATTTGTGAATGTTTGATTCTTTTGTGCATTTATTGCAGAATGCGAAGACGGCCAATATGGCTTGAACTGCAAACATGCATGTAACCAAAACTGCATAAACACAAGCCAGTGCAACAAGGAAAATGGGGCCTGTATTGGAGGCTGTCTTCCGGGATATGACTTCAACATGAATTCCACTTGTAATACGGGTATTTTACATATAACGAAAACACATGTGTACTTCCCGGATGCTTATTTACAAGGAAATCTACATAAATACACATACATGTATACTAGTATGGAAAACCGCATGTGTCATATAAGCCAACACGGTACAAACCGCAAGATTGGTAACGTTATATTGTACAAGTTTACTATGAATCTACCCTTCAGATTGGACGTTTATATTTTTATCCCCGTTAAGCTCGCCCTATTTTCATTTTTTAAGCCTCATCGGATAAATTTTCTCCATCCCGGAACCAACCATGTATTCTCTATATATTATCTACATTTATAAAGAATGACTTTTTATTTGTATTAATACGTTCAGGTTTGTTAAGGGACTTGGTAGTTGTGGTTTCATTGTTCTCTAGAGTTCAGTTTAGTGTCTTTTTCTACTAGCTTGTGCCGGTCATACTTTTGGTCAAGATTGTAACAGCACGTGTCACTGTAAGAACGGCGAGAAATGCAATAACGTCCACGGAAATTGCCTGAATCCGGGCATCTGCGAGAATGGTTGGCTATGTGACAGTTGCTCAGAACATGAGTGTTGTGTATTGTCTTGTATAGATCATACATGTATGACACGGATTTTTTTTGGCATATCACACATTGTTGTAATACCGAACGTACACAAGGACGGATTGCCGGCATCCTGTATTATCCTCGTATGAGTGCTATACTGGAGCTTGGACCGGCATTGTATAATCTCTCGTGCTCATCCTTGACTACACGATGGGTGAAAATGTGCTTTACAGGGAGCAAATACGGATGTTTCGTCGCTTCCCGTAAGGGTGCATTTTGAGACAGCGAAGGAAATTGTCCTTCATAAATAGTCCAAGTTGTTTAACGAATAGTGATATCTGTTTAACACTGTATCTCTGCAGGATATGATGTCATATGGAAGCTACAAATACACAACTTCTCACTTTCTGTGGAAAGCTGCGTTCCTGCTGGTAATTACGTCTGCTGGTGCGAAAACTACAAACAAATCGCAGAATATAAGCGGTGACCCTGATCAGTTTCTGTAATGATCTGAATCTTGATATGTATATAAAATCGGACATCTGTCACTGCCGTTACCATAGTAAAGATGTCACTCTGTGGATGCCACAGTGGCCCAGCTTTTGGAGCAGATTGCCATGTCAGTCCACGTGTCATGAGCAGGACAATACCTCCACGTCCGATTCTATGCCAAACCTTAAATTACTGTCATTCTGTTTAGAACAAATCGTGGTATCGTCTTCGGGGATTCCAATCAGTGCAGAACAATCTGACTGTCGGGCCACAAGTACACATCTGAGAAGCATGTCTGCTGTATGAGATGCTTAATGATGGTGGTACTGGAAATATATGGTAAGCACGAAGCGCCAAACATAACAGTATTGATTCTGTACGAGGTCAGCGGGCAACGCGGATCACACGAGTCACTCAGCCACAGGAGGCGTGTGACGTCTATGTCAGATTAGTGCAGACCAACATACAGAAACGCCTTTTCAATATCAGTGGCTACCGAAAATACTTCTGTAACGGTTCCGGTTCTTGAGACAATCGGCGTATGGTAGCCTATGTCCGTCTCTTGCACACAGCATAGTTACTTGGTAGGGTGGGACGGTCATCTCTCCATGGGAGTTCGGCTACATATCGACCGTCTTCAAATGTAATGCTCTTGCTTTTGTCCATGTACTCATGAAGGGTACCGGAAGTGCATCATGTGTACTCCTCTGAAGAAATCCCCATTGACTCGAACTTGCAGATCTTCTCCATTTGTAATGTACTCTCTGGAGCGTTGGTGACATTCATCATGTGGAGATCAGCGCGCGATGTTGCGACACCGGAACTGGCCCTGAAAACAGGTAACCAATGTTCGATTTCGAGGCTATCAGTCCATTGCCTCTGATTACTCGGTCTTTGAATTTTTTCTAGTAATAATCCGCACCAACTAAGAGTGAATTTTAAAACACATCTCAGTTATAATCAGATAGGAGGTGTGCAAACTTCAGATCTTTCAATATTTCAAATGTCGAATATCTGTGGGCGTGTTTTGTAATGGCATAGTTGTCGTTGGGACTACAAGCACTCCAAGCTTGATAAACTCCCTTGTCTCACTCTTCATGTAAATTTCACTTGTAGGTATTGATCGATCTCCTTGTGACCAGCTACCAAAAGATGATAACTATATTGTGTCATGTCCTGTAACAGAAAGGTGAAGAACCCTCGCGAGATTTTCTGTTATAAAGGAGCATTGAGCACTCTCATCCAGCAACATATTGGGTGACAAACTATGGCTTTGGGATACAACTTCCGCTACAGCCGTCTTCAATAACACTTTTGATATTTTATGTGTGTGTAAGATGCCGTGTGTAAGATATCGGTGTTGGCCATTGCCGACTTGAAGGGGTGGATTCGTGGTTCAAGGGTGAGTCGGTCTTCTCGTTCCCTGTACAATTACTGCTGTGATGTTTACGTTGACAATGACGACATCTGAATTTAGACTTCCAGTCGGACACTTTGTGATGATTCAGGAAATTATAACACAAATGTTGTGCTTTTACAATTTCTAATCTCTGGTTTACATCGTTTACTTTGTTGCAAGCATGAGGTTGATCATTTTTACTAGAAAATGAACACGTGAGTGTTTGAACATTAATGTTCTTGGAACGGCTTTCCTCCCGATTCGAAGCTGTGATGAATTAGGCAGTCGGTGTATGAATCTCTGTGTCGCTGTTATCCCCGACATTCATGAACCTGAGTTCCCGTTCGAAGGACACGAGAAACTCATGGAGCTGCCATTTGTCATCTCCGTGGTCCCTGGATAGGTTGCGATGCTCCTCTGTCGGAAGCTTCTTCTGTAGGTCTCAATATTGTCATGAAATTCGCGGAGACTATGTTAAGAATTGCGCTGCGGGGGAAGCTCCAACAATTATGTCATGAATTTGGTAATGATTTTATGAGTCTGACCGTACCGTGCTCGCAGTTATTTGACCGCAATTTGGTAGTTTCTGTGTGTCAACGGAAATCCGCCCTTAGACATGGATACCCCCCCCCCCCCCCCCCGTCAAGCAGGATCGATCGTAGATTAACTTCTGTATGTCCGTAAGCGACGGGTCTGGTACACTGCCGATTCGAAAGGATCCCAAACTGTCTGCCAGTCGCTGATGTTACCACTGAAACTCGGCAAAGTAAGTTTTGGAAGTTTCCTAAATGAAGTATTCGCTGTATAGGATGCTTAGGTGTGAACACGGTCTTGAGAGGATACTTCATCTGAGTTTGCGGATTCCTGATCTCGTACGGATTTAGTGTAGTGATTCTGGTTTGATCTCTCGCTAGTGCTGTTATCTTGCTCGGTTGCTTGATTTTCTCCTGGTATCTGTGGATGCTCATTTCAAGCTCGATATAATATTATTTAATGTCGAATAGTTCCGATTGTATATCCCCGAAGTCAGCGTGATTGATGATCTTGTAATTCAGTCCTCTGATCGTATCTGTCTTCTCCTTAATGATGTCTAATAGCTTCGGTGACTCGGACATTGATGAGTTTCTGGAGATGCCTTGATATTATCCGACTTATTTGGTTTATGCATATTTTCCGTATGTACATGTATGTTTCGATTGTTATTTATGTAATACTTGATCAAATATTAATTATTTCAATAAATATTATGTTTCATCTGTCAATCATTGTGTTGTATGATGGGATTCTGAGGAACAAGGCCAAACATTTTGTGAAAATATTAAAAGCAATCTTTAACAAAAACATAGAAGCTTTAAATGGCCATACCATTCCGCTGTTTGGAAGCAGGCATATACTGCTTCAAAAGCCCTTTTATAGTGTGTTGTTATCCAACTGCATATGGACACAATACTCGTTCAAATGTGCACACCGCGAGAAAATGGATATAAAACTAATTTGTAGTTGATAATAACCGAACGCAATGTATACTGAGAACGGATAGAAAGCAAACCAACGCATACAACGTGAAAAATAAACACCTAACCGACTATTATTATATATATATCAAGAAATAAATATACATGTATACTGAACGACTATAATGGGCTTCTATATATGTTTCTATTTTCATTCAAATCGTTTTGCATAATCTGCTCATTTTCCAGTTACAATGTCTACTTATTATTTCATGTTATAAGAGCCATGCACTTAAACGTAAGAGATTTATACCCAATTGCGTACATTACCACGAAAACCTGTCATTAAATATCGCGAGCTGGTGCTGGAAATAATGGGAAATAAAGTATATCCTGATATGGTGCCAAACAATTTGTAAAGAGAGAAAAAATAAAGTATTGTCAAAGAATACGTAGTTATAATTCAAAATAATGAAAGTGGAACAGGACATGCGAAGACTTCTTAAAATCTTAAAGCATAGAACTCATTCAATTTGACCCTTGTGCGAATATATATAAACGTCCAAAGTTTAAGTTTGTATAATGCGATACAATTGTTGACAATTTAGAGGAAATAATTGAAAACCGCCGTTCGAAATATAGTGACAATGTTTTGAAACACGCAGCATTTTGTTTGGACAATCCAGGGTCTAAAAAGTATGGATACATGTCTAAATTACATGAAGGTATTATCCCTTCCGCTGTTACTGAGAGTAAACTAGTAAAATATAATACCGTTATTATCCGTCAGAAACAGAGTAGCCATGCGATTGTAAATACACATATACATGCATTTAAATACAGAATAAAGCACATAAATATTACTTAAACAATTAGTTCCAACAGAAAAGACGAATAAGCATCGATATGATTTTTAGTTTGTTAGGTATTTATCATGTTTATGTTTGTACTTACATGTTTCCATCACAGTTTCCTACATCGGTCAGAAATTATCCGTAAGCCCAGAATAACTTCACAATAAAGAAACTGTTTTATCAATAAACAACAAGAACTGATATGCTATATTAAGTTTTGTCGATTAATCTTTATCTTAGTGAAATACATTTACATCTTACTAAATAACATTTTAAACGATTCATTTTAGTAACACTCATGTTTGTTTTATGTTCTCAGAATGTGGCGACGGCATGTTTGGATTGAACTGTGAGCATAACTGTAGCCCCGGATGCTTACGTTCGTGTAACAAAGGAGACGGGACATGTATTGGAGGATGCCTTCCCGGATATGCCTTTGCGAAGAATAATACTTGTAATACGGGTAAGTGTTATAAGCAAGAACTACATATGTTTAAAAATGTGTCCATGTTGGTTATGGCGAAATAAATATACACTTACGAGTCGAGAGACTTGAACGTAAATGTGTGAAGCTTTTGTGAATTTACTGCAGAATGCGAAGACGGCCATTATGGCTGGAACTGTAAACAGACATGTAGTGAACGCTGCAAAGATTCAATCCTGTGTAACAAGAAAAATGGTGCCTGTATTGGTGGATGTCGTCCGGGATATGACTTTAACAACAATGCAACTTGCAGTCTCGGTAATTGCCTTTGTCTGTATTATGAATGACACAAAACACATATAAACACTGTAACGATATGCTTTTTGTACACATTCATATCAAATAAAATACCAGAATGCACATTCTGATCACGTCAAATAAGTAGGCATCCGAGTCAGTGCAAATCCCAAACATTCTTAATCGATATTTACGATTGTTTGACAAGAAGCGGTTAGCTAACATAAATAAAGTACAAAACATGCATGCTAAACTTATATTGATATGGCATTTGCCTAACTATCACACATGTATGTAAATTGACCATTTAATAAAAATGGAAACTAAAACGTTAAAAAAAATCGTGTTCATGCGAGTGCAGCATATGTGCGACGCTAGTCATGACTCCTTAAGTTGTTTTCTTGTGTTTGACCGACATAAACTACACAGCGTATATTGTACGACGTATGTCCCTTATCTTATATTAACCTTAACAATAAATTGACAAAAACTCCGAGTTTAATGCATACTTAGAATCAGATGTAGTTTAAAATATGATGGTTGAACATACACAGTTAAAAATATATTAAAGTAATATAATATGTAGTTGCAACAACGAGCATTATTAATATGCAACATCTAAAACCTTGTGTTTAAAAAAGTTTCACTTTTGTAACGTTGTTGTATATTATGTATACTTGAACATTATATTTGCTTAGTCAAATAGCTTTTCCTAAATAATTTATGTTCAATTAAGAAATAATTTTCGATCAATAGTTGTTTATCGGCCAGCAAACAACGATTTGGAGATCTGATGCGTAGGAATTAAACCATGAAGGAGTTAGCCCCAGTTGTTTTATATTTATTGGCCGGGGAGTGTATTTTAATTGTTTGCATTTTCATTTCAATATGTGTCAATTTATATTGATATCACATGACACTTGATTTACGTTACATGTCTAAAATTCAACTATGTGATGTTGTTGTTTTTTTCAGTGTAACGTACAGTTGTTCAACAATGCACTCTTTTCTATCCAACGTATATTGTGTGATGATGCATAATGCTTAAAATAAACTGACGTAGTACATTTAAGAACGTATCAAAACATTAACATTGTTTTCTTTCTTATTTGACCTGTTTATTGGAATACTGATCATATAGTAAATTGCATCAGCATTGGAATAACACTTACACGATCCTAGTAGAGAATATTCGTCATAAAAGCATACAGAATCCGATGCCTATATAGCATAAAAAATGCAAAGTTAATGACATTATCGGCGAATCACACCCTCAATATGATTTCACATATATTAAATTATATGCACATATGTGTTCTGACACACTAATATAACAAAATAAAAATTAATGTCTCAGTGTGCGCACCAGGCTACTTTGGGCAGAACTGCACGTCTGTATGTCACTGCAAAGAAGGATTGCAGTGTGACCATATATCTGGAATTTGTTTTGTGTCCAGATGTGCAACAGGCTGGACTGGAGACGACTGTAGTATAGGTAAAACAAAACCATAAATAACTACTAAATTAAGATGAATACACGTGTAGGAGGAACGCGGCAATAAGATGCAAAGTTAATTCCTATACATGTATATGCATTGGCTTGGCAACGAATAACGGACGGATGTACTTTGTTTTGAAGATAAGTTTTTTTTAAGGAGTTTCCATACCATTTCCAACGTTACCCGTGGCTTCGACATCTCAAGAGAAATATATTGGCCAATTAATAGCTGCAATAGCAGCAGTATCAGGCGTGTTCATTGTTGGTACCGTTATTGTTGTCAGCGTATATCTAATACGCAGGAATAGGCGGTAAGCATATGCCTTTCTGTAATATTATTATGCATCATGTTTAAAGCTTTCATAAACGGAAAAATATCGTGATACATGTATTTTATAATATTAAGACTAGACTATTATATAACAACAATCATAACTACTTTCATTGTGTCGTCGATAGACCAACTGCCCAAACCGACACAACGACAAACGCTACGATCTTGTCGTCTTACTCCGGAAATGAGTATGATACACTGTCATCAACAGTACGAGCATCTGACAACTATGAATGCCTGCAAATGACATCCAGTAAGCGTAAATTCGTAATTTGGTTATTTTGTATCTGGAAAATGTATTCCTCAAACAAAATACTTGCATAAACGGTCAAGTACATATTGTGCATAATAACTCACTTCTTTTATTTTATTTTATAACATATTTAACAATTGATACAAAACTGTTTCAGTGGACCATGCAGAACCCAGGAATGATCGGTAAAACAACAGCGAAGTCAAGCCTTTCGCCTTTCTTTAAAAAAAAAGTATCTCAACAGTACATTGAATATATGAGTTATCGTGTTATTATTATTATTGTTATTGTAAGTATTATTATAAGTAGTAATAGTAGTATTAATTTATTAATTTAATTTATTTTATTTTTCATATACCTATGAAATGTACTTATCTGTAAATTCGTGTGTAACCTGAAAAATTAAGAGTGTAAACGGATTATTTAAATCAAAAACTAATTGCACAAGAATTATTCGGCCAAAGTTGATATGTGAATGATTCTGAATTGAAATCCGAAATTGCTTTTAAACCGCATTCTCATCCCGAACGGTCGCAAAAAAATGTCGGCATATACACCTCAAACTGGCCTCGTTTAACGCTACATGTAAGTGTATGTACTCATACTTACCGTTTAAAGGCAGATACACCAGTATCATCTAAATAAAGCGTATGCTTATAAACAGTTTACTGGGGGGATCAATGTTATTATATTAAACAGTGTATAACAACCCAACTGTTTCCTGAATTACGGTGAACAGAAGCTTGTAAAATATACATGGGCACTATGGCATATGGTTTAAATTGTCATTTAAAATGATGTCATTTTTCACCTTGTCTGTTGCTTTTAATGCTTTCACTATGAATGTAAACAATAAAATAGTGTGTATCGAAATGTTCCTGTAGTACGTGGTATCTATGTGATCCTACAAAATTATGTTTTATTGAATACGTACTTTATCCCTAGAAACAGTTTACTTCTGTGTTTAGTGTTCTAGACTAAGAAATAAATAACATATCATTTGCCTAAAACCGACATGCATTTAATTTAAATATCCAGTTTTTATGATGGTGAAATGAATGAAAATACCAGCTAATGATACCCTTATATTTTAATGTGGATTGATTGAAATGATAACATGTGTCACTGTTTTTCTTCGGCTCTTTACTAAGGACTACATTTGCAATTGTGTAATGTTGTATCCCTTGTGCATAAAAGTATATGCACACTTTGTTGAGTCGTCTGTAACTAGAACCTTCGCAAGATGGAACACAGTTATGTGTTGGACAGTTTGGAAATTTATTTCGTTTCTATTTATTTCCTGCTATTTCATCCGTATAGTGTTCAGAAATGCATTCGCTGACTTTGTAGAAATCCTTTCTCATAAAACTGTATCATGACTGCAATAGTACTTTTTTCAAATTTCACTGATAGTTGTTGTATATGTTTCAGAATGTTATGGGATTGATGTGTTATATAAATTTCAAAGAATGTTATAGTGCGAAATTATTTACCTGACACTCATGAATATTTTGTATGCAAACGATATTTATTTTTTAAATATTAAAACAATTATCAAGCGTAGCAAAGCCAATTCTACAATGTAAGTTGAGATCGCAATGGTTAATGTAGTGGAATAGATACCGCGCTTGCGATACGAAATTTGGAGATCGCGTCCTGTTTATTTCGTTTATTTGAAGTTGTATTGACCGATTGATAAAACTGGCATATACATTCGGTTAGCCATAATACTACCACATTCTTAAACATTCGTTTTGCATATTTAATATCGACAAGATGTCAATTGTATATACTACATTTATGTGTTTAATCATTAGGATTTGAACCAAGTTAGTTACATTCTTTCCATTTTACCTATTACGTGTTCACAAATTTAAAAAACAACAACACTTTACCTGAAATCTTGCTTATTTAGGTTCGTGTTTGTCACCGTATAAAATATGTAATATCATTTCAGTTATACTGTATGGACTGTATCCAATTATTGATCAAACACTTTTTAACACTATGCTTAGATTTTCTTGCTTTTGGCATGCATGTTTACATCTTGTTTGCATATTGAAGATAGGACCTGAGGCACTTTTAGGTAGGAATATTTCTTTCTGCTGATAAAGAACATTATTTACAATATACGTTTAAACATCTCTATAATCAAACGTGTTATTGATTTCGAAGTTAGTTTGCACAAGGTGGGTCTGGGTCTGTTGTTATAAGAGATTTACCATCAATGTGATATACATCGCCTCCTAATTCTTCAGATGAGTGTTAGTGAGACAATTATTATGATCTTGATTGATGTCTGACTGACATGCGCAATAATTCAGTTAAAACTTGACAACAAGATGCACATTTACTTTTGCTAAATAAATGCATACATTTTTATAATGCAACTTTCCTGAAATGAACGGAAATCAAATATCTATCAAATATAAATGTTTTAGAATATAATATTAAATTGCTCGATAGTATCTTAGGATCGATAGCAATATACATTATGAAGGACACACATAAGTTGAGCAATTTCTAAATAAATGTTCAAATATAACTTTTGTTCATTGAGTCGACCACATTTATATTTAGTGTGTATTTCTCTCATTACTACGATTCCGCATATTTCTATTAAATTTGGGAGAACTATTTAACCAAATTCACATTCAATTGTGTTTAGTTCGAAATATAAATAATAATAATAATAATTAGTTCGTTTCAAATTTCACGAGTACTCGTTTCGTCGGAAAGAAGTGCAAAGCTGTTTTGTATTTCTCCGGTAATCTGCGCATGTGAACCATTAAGTTATAGCATACGTATTTTGGGGAAATAACGATAAGCTAACATGAATTACGGAACAATATGTGTATTATTGCGGATTTGTATAATAATGCAAGAAACTGAAATCAAAATGCAACCTTATGTTTTTGTACATCTCTATTAGCATTTCTTTTGACTGGTAAAATATTACTATCAACAAGTAAGTCAAAATAAGTTATACAAATGAACACCACGTATTATGGAAGACACGTTTTGTTTACAAATATAAAATCCGATGATAAATTACATGTTTTTGAAATATTATTGTGAATACAGCGACTTGTTACTCGACAGCAGCGAACCCGCGGTCCGATGGTAACGTACTGGCTTCAGAACCGAGTGAACCGCAGTTTGGAGTCTTTTGTAAACCTTTTCCTACTATACCGATTTTCTCATGAGACTTTAAACCGAGATACAGTATAATTAGAAGTTTCACTCCTAGCACAAAAAGACCAATAGTTCCCTCGGGCACGAGGCGTCTGCGGTATCTTGCGCTAACCCAACTGAGACGTTTTCGGGGGTCGATTTTCAAAACCATTTGGGGAGAATCCCAGTCCACTCGATAAATATTTGCCACACACGCTTTAGCTGACTACACACCATTTCACAGGCATAAGTATTTTGCTTTGCCGATTAATTTATGTGGGACAAATTTAATATAATTGAAGTGAGGTAATCCTATTTATTGCCACAAAGTTCATTCAACGAATATTTGGAAGTGCAAATGAAATCTGAGTAATGAATACGTAATATTAAGATGTAAACCAGACACTAATTGTGATCATTTTATTACTTAACATCGTAAGTTTGTTTATCCTATGATCCATTAACACTTATATTACAACAATGTTAACCTTACCTTTAAAATCGTAAATTCATGTTTGTTACGAATATAATTATGCCCATGAGAAAATGTAGTTAACCCAAGTCGTGTATATTTGTTTGTGGGAGTAACCATCCCACCATATTTAATATTTTAGATAGCGTTGATCTTTTCCTCATCGATATCCATTAAAACTTCCTACTTGATTGTGGACTGTGTTAACACCGTATTAAATGTGTTTATATTATTAAAGGGACTGTATCTACAAAAGCGGTATCAATGGGGCAATATCATTTAAACAAGATATAATGCAAGCACTAAAGGTTAATATAAACTATCATTATAATGGGAAAAGGAATTGGAAACAAAAATAGCTAAAAAAAATTGTTTATATAATTCGGGAGTTTTCTGGGCCTTATCTGCTTGTTGCATTTGGACGTCACTATTACCACTATATTGTATAGCCGTAGATTGCACGGGTCACTTTACAACGCCGAATAAAGCAGATTGTTAGAGTGCTGTCTACGGTCACTTGTTCATATGGCATTTTCGTCACGAAGTTGATATTCATTGGGGGTTTTCTTCTTTTTCAACCGTTTGTATTGTTGTTGTTGTTGGTTTATCAAACGTATCTTTATATAATATATTATTTATTTCTTACTAAATATACATGCCTAAATATTCCACATTTTGTTTAAAATAGTATCACGTGTATTGCATTGTGACAAAACTTGTCCGTAGACAAGGTCACTTTAAGCTAAAATGACTTTACTAAAGTTGACAATAATTTGTATACGAAACACAGTGTTGGTTGTGAAGAATTCATATATATCATAATAATGCTTTTCACGATCGGAATTATGGTCCTAGTTATCGCTGTAAATGGTAATTATACTTTGTTATTCGCTGATATACTTTGAACAAATCGGTATGATATTATGTTTTAAAAGTATTTGTTGGTATGTTTGCGAATATGCAAACAAGTCTCAGCAAAAATGTAAGCAATGTTTTGGTCATCATGGCATGGGCGTTATCGTGGGTCGTACTGGACGTTGACGTATTATTGTTGTTATGTTTTAAAGAGTCAAATACAGGATCAAACCGTTGCGACTCGTAGTACTTTCTTTGAAAGTTTATACATAATTTATCACAATTAGTTTGGCGTCCATACTGTGTGAAATATTGTAGTTTGACCGGGTTTGAAAATACCATTTTCTGTGGTAGTTCTTGCAGGTGACGAGGAGCTCATTCATTTAGAAAGCACTATGCTGACTTTTGATTGAGCTGTGTTTAGTGCTGGTGAATATTGGGATCCTCTCCGCGCTATCGATGGGAACGACAGTGGAAAGGCGGAGGCCTGTGACTGCTGCACAGCTATGTTGAGACCCGCATGGGTTGCCATTGATCTCGAAAAGCCCTACCCACTAACACGAATTAAGATATACGGTCGAACAGACACAGGTTTGCTGTAATCAGATAATACATGTTATAGATTCTCGTATGTAACACAAAATAGGATATCGCATTTATGTTAATAAAGAATAATTTTTTGAATTTAAGACAAATATCATTTTCCTTAAAGTAATTAACTTTCTAATTAAAAAGGCCCGCTTTTTGATTAATTGTGTCAACCCCTGTGTTTATCTTTTACTTTGACTGTACTCAACTAATAGCTAACAATCAGTGACATCTACGTTAAATAAAACATGATTATAATAAAATAAAAACTACGTTGCGCACAATTTTGTAATTACTATCAGGTTAAAATCTGATAGCATGTAGGTCATTTGTAATGCTTGATGTGCGTGTTAAATGAGCAAAGTGAAATGCATTTGCATATGTTTTCAGAATTAAATCAATCTCACATTATTCAACTATATGTTGGATTATTTCCTACTAGTTAGTGGAACACATGGATGCTTACAGAACAAGAAATATGTTTTAATAAGCCAAGACTTATATATATCAACATAACGATATTAGACATATATTTATTTATGGAACTTTGCGAGATTAAAGCATTCAGGCAAAACAGTGATTAAATACGTATCTTCTTCTTATTATTATTGTAATGTGCACGGGGTCTAATGGACGCAAAGTATTTACATGAGTCTAAACAACTCTATATATAATTTTCCTTGTGGCTACCTGCCTAATAATTAGACAAATGATTGTATACAATGCTTATTAAAGAAAACCTATCAACTTAAAAGGATGTGATTTCCTACAATAATTAGATGGGTAACCAAAATCAGTGGATGGAATCACTTATGTACACGACGGGAAGATGGAACACTGATCGATATCCTTAGACGTGATGAGCTAGCGGAGTATCACATAGTCTAAACATGGTACGGAACCAAGCGTGGCACAGCAGATCTCACTATCGTTGTCGCTTTGTAGATCGCATCAAACACAATGCTTGTGCAATAATACTCCACGGACAAAGGATAGCGAGTCTTTCTCATGTCAAGGTTCTGCTGCCTTTCCAACGTCCAAACACGTTTGGTACGAGATAGTCGCAAGCAAAAGATAAAGAATCAGCTCTCACCAGCTTTATTAATTACCTTAAATTAATAACACGCCTGTCTTCTTCGGCAGCAGAAACGGTTCCCTCTAACACATTGCGCGCTACCGCTTATATAGTCGCAGGTCACGTGACTTCATTTAC
The DNA here is from genome assembly GCA_027627225.1 of Congeria kusceri. Lineage (NCBI taxonomy): Eukaryota > Metazoa > Mollusca > Bivalvia > Myida > Dreissenidae > Congeria > Congeria kusceri. The sequence continues at coordinate 1,872,640 of CM051024.1, forward strand.
ACGCCCGGGTCATTCCATTGTAATTGCCGGTTGTTAATTTACAGGGAGATCAGGTATATCGGGTTCTCGATTTAAATTGCTCAGGCTTACATTTACATACTAACACAACGAAACAGAGAGACTGGGTCATTGTTACATTATTATTATTAGTAGTAGAAGTAATAGTAGTAGTAGTAGCAGTAATAGTAGTAGTAGCAGTAGTAGTAGTAGTAGTAGTAGTAGTAGTAGCAATAGTAATAGTCGTAGTAGTATTTATTTAGTATTGCTATGTTTGCTTTATATTGTTGCTTATGTGTTAAGTATTGTATATATCAATATAAGAATTGAAATAATTATCTCATGTGCGAATTTTAGAATAGTGTGTGTATGATCGTGCTGCAAGAAAATCTTGAACATTTTAGTTATGCAGTTATTCAAATCAACCGATTTAACAGTCGAAGTCAACCAAGCTTACATGTTCCATAACTGCACGACACATGTTCCATAAATAAACGACACATATCTATGTAGCCAGTGCAGCGCTACCGATTACGGTATTCCAGCGTGGGAGGTTGATTTTGGTCAAACAGTATTAGTACAGTTCATCACCGTTCGAATTCCAATTCAACTGCAATTCAGATTATCCGGGTATCATGCGCATATTGTCAAGTCATTCCGGTCTGATGATTGTAGGTCCATGAAGTTGGCTAGGTAATGGGCAATATTTCGAATACCCAGCTGGGTATTGGTTATTCGAAGTTTAGCGAATAACGAGCCAGAATCGAATACCCGGCTGGGTATTGGGTAATCGAACTATTGCGAATATCGAGCCAGGGCCGAATACCCAGCTGGGCATTGGGTATTCGAATGTTTGCGAATATCGAGCCAGGGTCGAATACCCAGCTGGGTATTGGGTATTCGATGTGTAGCGAATAACGATCCAGAATCGAATACCCAGCTGGGTATTGGGTATTCGAACAATTGCGAATATCGAGCCAGGGTCGAATACCTGCTGGGTATTGGGTATTCGAACTTTAGCGAATAACGAGCCAGAATCGAATACCCAGCTGGGTATTGGGTATTCGAAATATTGCGAATATCGAGCCAGGGTCGAATACCAAGCTGGGTATTGGGTATTCGAACTTTAGCGAATAACGAGCCAGAATCGAATACCCAGCTTGGTATTGGGTATTCGAACTATTGCGAATATCGAGACAGGGTCGAATACCCAGCTGGGTATTGGTTATTCGAAATATTGAGAATATCGAGCCAGGGTCGAATACCCAGCTGGGTATTGGGTATTCGAACTTTAGCGAATAACGAGCCAGAATCGAATACCCAGCTGGGTATTGGGTATTCGAACTATTGCGAATATCGAGCCAGGGTCGAATACCCAGCTGGGCATTGGGTATTCGAATTTTTGCGAATATCGAGCCGGGGTCGAATACCCAGCTGGGTATTGGGTATTCGAACTTTAGCGAATAACGAGCCAGAATCGAATACCCAGCTGGGTATTGGGTATTCGAACAATTGCGAATATCGAGCCAGGGTCGGATACCCAGCTGGGTATTGGGTAATCAAAATATTGCGAATATCAAGCCAGGGTCGAATACCCAGTTGGGTATTGGGTATTCGAACTTTAGCGAATAACGAGCCAGAATCGAATACACAGCTGGGTATTGGGTATTCGAACTATTGCGAATATCGAGCCAGGGCCGAATACCCAGCTGGGCATTGGGTATTCGAATTTTTGCGAATATCGAGCCGTGGTCGAATACCCAGCTGGGTATTGGGTATTCGAAGTATAGCGAATAACGAGCCAGAATCGAATTCCCAGCTGGGTATTGAGTATTCGAACTATTGCGAATATCGAACCAGGGTCGAATACCCAGCTGGGTATTGGGTATTCGAAGTATAGCGAATAACGAGCCAGAATCGAATACCCAGCTGGGTATTGGGTAATCGAACTTTATCGAATAACGAGCCAGAATCGAATACCCAGCTGGGTATTGGGTATTCGAACTATTGCGAATATCGAGCCAGGGTCGAATACCCAGCTGGGCATTGGGTATTCGAATTTTTGCGAATATCGAGCCGTGGTCGAATACCCAGCTGGGTATTGGGTATTCGAAGTTTAGCGAATAACGAGCCAGAATCGAATACCCAGCTGGGTATTGGGTATTCGAACTATTGCGAATATCGAGCCAAGGTCGAATACCCAGCTGGGTATTGGGTATTCGAACTATTGCGAATATCGAGCCAAGGTCGAATACCCAGCTGGATATTGGGTATTGACACTGCAGCGAATATCGAGCCTGGACTTGGGTATTAAAACTTTAGCAAATATCAGACCAAGGCCGAATCCCCTGCTGGGAATCGGGCATTGACACTTTAGCGAATATCGAGCCAAGGTTGAATAACCAGCTGGGACTTTGCTATCGAACTTATAGCGAATATTGAGCCAATGTCGAATTCCCAGCTGTGAATTTGGTACTTAAACTTTAGCGAAAATCGAGCCAACGTCGAACATCAAGTTGGGATTGGTTATTCAAATTATAACGAATATCGAGCCAAGGTCGAATGCTTGGCTGGGAATTGGGTAATCAAACTACAGCGAATATCGAGCCAAGGCCAAATGCCCCGCTCGGAATTGGGTACTCAAACTATAGCGAATATCGGGCCAGGGAAGGAAACATAGTTCTGTTTTGCTTCTTAATTTCCGAGTTTTTAACCATATTTAACCGCTATTTCGAACACCGTTATATTGAATTAATCGTGTTTTTTTTTGTTTTGTTTTTAAAAATTTCGATCTCGATTTTTTCCTCCTTTATTTAACTAAAATATACATCGTTAATTCGAATTTCCTTATTCTAATTCATTTCTATTTTAACTAAAATTTCGGTCCAAACAACGTGTTTCACACATCACTGTTTATTTCGATGTTGAAGCTGACTTGAAAAGGTGTGATTACTTAGCCGCCATCGCCCAATTTTGTTTTCGCGCCTACCATTGTCTTCTGGTTCAAGTCAGTGCTGATCGGTAAGTAATCATCATTAATTGGATGTACGATATTGCGCATTTTCGAAGTGTTTATCGGTAAAGTGCTCAATCATATAATTATTGCTTTGTTATTTCTGTAGAGTTTATTGATTTTTATAATATCTACAATAGTATTTACGATCCTTTATATCCAAGTACATATTAATATCCGCTTATGGTATTACCGCATATGCATTTTTACTATATAATATTTTATTGCAGTCAAGTACATCGCTTTTTCGAACTTTACCGTGTCTACCGTTGTTTTGACGGTCCCAATGACTTCGAAATAGCGTTGTTCAACTGTATAGCATATGTCGTATTAAGCGATATTGGAACATCCGGTGCGCATCTTTATTACCCTCCCCCCTCCCCTGGACCAGAATTTTTTATTATTGAGAAAAAAAAACTCATAGGAGTAGGGGTACCATAAATACTAATTTGTTGTTAGCTGGTATAGTTAAATTTAATGAGCTTTATTTACCCGTAATCTATGTGTAATTAAGACTCTGTACCGTGGTACTATATTGCAGCATTTGAGACCAATAATAGATGCATTGTAACGATGGAGTGCCTTTTAACCAGTCGGCAACTTATAACTGCAACTTTAAGTCGCTACTTTTTGACCGTTAGTACAGTTTACCGGTTTACAATTCATCTGTTTTGTACTGATGAAAGTAACGGTAGTACACTATTCTCGCTAAGAAAACGAATACTGAACTGGGCTTTTCCATTGTCGCTGTACCACCACATTGAATGAATACATACCGGACATTTACATCGATTTGTGATGCATTGTCGTATATTTTTGCACTTACCATGGCGACCATTGATTTTATGACAATGCTTCGTATTGCTGATAATGCTCATACAAAAATGTTTCTTGCGTTAGAATTTTAATAACTTGATGTCATTGCTTATTAAAGCAAACGTCCGGGAATGTACACAACAATCTTCACGTCATTTAATGACAACATTGAGCAGCCTATTCGTTTGTTATTTGTGATAGTTTTTCGAGTAAACCAACCATTAGAATGGCACTGTCTCAAAACCCCGGCATCCTTAATAAGGATAAGAGGGCCAGTTTCGGGGAACGAAAAGGGGGTTGACACATTTGACACGCATGTATAAATCTCTACGGAATGAATAGATCTGAATTGTAACGTTTATAAATGTAACCAAATGATACTGTAGGCAGACTCCAGGGAATACATGAATTCACATATTGTTCAAGATAATTTTATAACGAAACGAAAGTTGAATTCACTTTTTATAGCATAATAATTTATACAATCATCATCATCAGCATCATCATCATCATCATCATTAGCATCGCCATCTTCATTTTTCATGTTGACTTGGATATAACATGATTTTCTCATATTAGACATAAGTTGCGAACAACATGTTAATAATGAAACAATTCTAATTTATATTTAGTTGCACACTTATTTTCATATGTTAAAATATGTTTACATTGCATATTATGACATAATTCGCACAAAAAGAAAAGAAAAAGACAGAGTAGAACGCGTGAAGAATGATATCATTATTTTTACACGTGTGAAAATGGGATATTACTTTTCACAGGAAGTAAATTGTGAGTTTTGAAAAATAAGGTTTATCAAATTGATATGACATGTACACTTTAAAAAGAAGTAAAGTAGAATAAAACACGTACATTTCAATTAACTTATTTAATTAATTTTATTGAATCAATTAAAGAATGAACATAATAAGACATTATTGTTGACACTGATAAATATATGTCATCATTCATTCAATATAACATGTTTCTTGATGACTAGTTTGGTGTTGTGAAAAACAAGCTTTTACATGTGACTTTCAAACTTTGTTTCAAGACATTGCTGCAAACGATTTTCTAAAATAAATGTGTTTGCTATAGCTCAAGAATTAGTACGAAAGTATTGTCCAAAAATAAATACACTGTATTGCCTATACGTGTATCACAATAGACGAGTAAGATTATTTATAACATCGTTGTGAAAAAAAAAACCACACCATTCTTAATAGCATATACTGTTTAACGACTATTAAAATGGTGCTAAATAGGTCATACCGAACATATACAATATAATACATGCACATAAATCCAAAAGAAAGTACTGCCTGTAGCAGGAGCGAAGTTCTAATCGCTTTCTAAGCAAAGTTAGAGACATTTTCTTAACAGAGCCGTACCAGTTGAACGTAGATGTATCAAATACCATGATTCCCCCGTCACATGTTTGGACACCAATTCACCAGTCACTTAAAAAGGACGTGCGTCCACACATAAATCATCTTTATTTATACTAAATTGTTTTAAAAATGACAAAAGGCCATAATTCCACAAAATTTGTTGCAGTTACAAGTCCTTCCTTTTCGATCATCATAGCATTGTGAATTGTTGAACAAATACATCAACCAGTTTCAGAGGAGTGTTACCACCACAATATTTTTTTCATTTATGTTGTATATTGTAAAAATTTAATTGAAAATTTGTCGTTTCCAAAAAAAATTCCTTTCCATACGATCACCTACACCTGAAGGTTTTTCATCTGTAAAAGTTTGAGCAAAATCAGTCTAACATTAGTAATGGGGTTGAGTCCACAAAATCTAAAAAAGTTTATATTCTACCGTGGAAAAATTATAAAAGGCTATAATTTTGCCAAAACTTGACCCAGTCATAATTCCTTTCTTTACGATCACATACACATGAACGAGGTTCTTCAGCTTTGAATTTTTAATCGAAATACACCAAAAAGTCAAAGAGGAGTTGAGTACTCAAACTTTTTGGGACTTGAGTACACAAAATTCCATGACTTAAGTATCTACTGACGGACGGACAAGTGTAATGCTTAATGCCTCTCACTTTGTGGGGGTATAAAATGCCAACACAGTTTATGATATTATCACTCACATAATGTGAATGGACTGCCAATGTGATTAACAAAGATACAAATTGTGATACATGAACTGATACATACACTTTGGTAATTTAAGAGCTGTGAAACGAGTATGGTAATCAACAGTTCATACCAACAGTTTCTTACACAGCAATATATACTTAAAGATACAAATCATATTATGCAAAATGTCACAAATAATAAATATATTTCCAAGGAGTTTAAACTAGAACAGTCATTGAAAATGACAAATACCCCCGCAATGGCTCATTTCAAGCAGGTGCAAAACTTGAGTATTAGTAAAATTAATCTCTAAATTTTGTCGTTCGCTACTTCACATTGATCACACACGAAGACAAAAAGCTTCACGTTGATTTATTGAATCAATTGCCTAAGTGCAACAAATAGTGTGATATACACAAAAATAACGTCTTGCACTTCTACATAGTATAAACAACATATCTATAAAGTTTCATGTTGATAAGCAGAAAATTGAGAGACTAGTTTGCGACACAAAGTACATATGTACAATGATGTAAGTATCCAAAATTTGCCTAAGTTCAAGGGAACATAACTCTGTAAAGAATATCGCGACATATGCGAAAAATACGTCTTGCACTTTTACATAGTATAAACAACGTATCTATAAAGTTTCATGCTGATAGGCAGAAAACTGACAGACTAGTTCGCGACACAAAGTACACATGTGCAGCGTGACAGGCCAACCGACCGACCAACCGACCGATCGACATGGTGATTCCAGTATGCCCCCGCACAAACTTCGTTTCGGGGTATAATAAATATGTTTGTTTAAGTAACATCAACAAATCGCCCGATCGTATCACACGTATATGTAGTTTGTTTGTATTTTTCGTTTAATTTTTTTTTGTCATTTTGTTAAAGAATGGTATGAAAACTAGGGATGTTTGTAAAACAGGTATGCCCCCCCCCCCCATCATACAGTCAATCCATCAATTAATATATTTGTGCAATTGTTTAAGAGATTTTTTACACATTGGTCTCACAGATAAAATGAATAAAGCTGCTCTGTCACCTATGTGGGTAATTATACTTACTTGTGTTTTATCATAATTCAAAGTCTTTAGTGATGGCTAGGATAGGTATATACGGTGCAAAAACGTTCATGTTACAAGACCCGGTGACATTACATTTGACCTCAAACTCAATAGGGGCCTTCCTTTCCTCCCAATAAACCATTATACCAATTTGCATGATCGTAGGTCAAAGCGTTCTCCAGATATTGTGCGAAAATGGTCTACAGATCTACCATCCGATAATACCGACCGACCGACAGACAGGTGCAAAGCAATATACCACCTCTTCTTCGAAGTGGGGCATTCTTATCAAAATATGTTTTCAGTTTATGAATCATAACGTTTAAAAAATAAATTGCTAAAGGCATACCCATATGTTTTAGTCATATTATCTGAACCAAACATAGTTACGTCAGATAAGGGTATCATTGATATGTTTGATAATTTTTTTATTAATAATTGTTGCTTATCAATCAATAAACATTGATTTGGAGTCCTGATACATATGGCTTTAGTCCCAAGTGGTAATTCCCCAGTTTAATGTGCATGCATCAAACGACAAAATGTTCATTGGTCTATTAATCCACACTAATGCGACATTTATTTTGAATGTAATATGATTTAACACATATTCTAACATGACTATAAACAATTAACTAAATTAACATTGTAAAACTACTCATTTTCAATCGAAAAAAGTACCGGACTAGATCACTGTATGGCTATACGAAGTTATTTATTTATTCAAATATTTATCAAATGAAGTAGCAATTGAAATAAGAAATATATTTTACATTTGCTCAGAATCGGGACGTCTAATGGACGTTTAAAGCCAAAATTTGTTCTGTATTAAAAAACGGTGTAATAGAATTACTTTGTACCGAGTTTTAAACTAACATTATTTACTCCGTACAAAGTATGCATTTAAACGTGTGGACACCCACAACAGACATTGTATAATCAAGGGGCAACGACTTCCTGAAACATCATTCGACTGTTATGATTTAGGAATATGCGGACGCTGCACATTTTGAGCTAATTTTGGCAAATATCCGGAAATATATGAGCAGAAATGAAAAGCATATTAAAAAATTGCATGTACACTTAATTTAGCATAAAAATAAAAATAAAAAGCACAACTATCACACTTGAACGACCTGACAATATGCGCATGTTCTCTCGGTAGGTCTTCTGCACATACATGTGTCCATAGAACACGGATGACCCCATCATTCCGCTTTTGTCTCAAAACTCCACTTGTCAAAAATAAATGCGCCAATGTAGTTAACTGCACAAATTTACATGGTGATGAGTATAAATAGAAAGATTATTCACACTAGCAGTTATACGATTAGAGTTATGCGCGACACAAGTTCAAAATGCTATTTTTTGCAAAAGGCAAAAAAGGGCCATAACTATGTCAAAAAACGATTCCACCAAGAGTCACAGAAGCGCAAATAACATACTGATTAATATGTTTGTAAAATTTCTTCACTTTGGCGACAATACGTTTCTAGTAACGCGCGACACAAGTTAAACAATATCATTTTTTACTAAATATAGGTCATAACTATGGTTATGTAAAAAATGAACCCAAATACACAGGTGCGCACGTTTACATGCTTGTTAATATGCTTGTATAGGTTAATAACTTAAGCAGCTATACGTTTCGAGTTACGCTAGACATCAGTTCAAAAATGGCTTTGTTTTTTTCTTTGCCAAAAAGGGACATACATATAATAATGTCGAAAGAAAACTGAGCCAAAAGTGCAAGTACACATGCTGGTCAATATGTTTTTAGTTTCTTCACTCTAGCAGCAATACTTTGCGAGCTACGCGAGACACAAGTTAAAAAATGTATTTACTTGTTTTGCTAAAAAAGGCCATAACTACGTTTATGTTGAAACAAACTGATCCAAAATATGCAGGTGCGCAAGTTAATATGATTTTTAATATGTTTGTATAATTTCATCATGATAGCAGCAATACGCTTCTAGTAACGCTCGACTCAAAAATCCGACTGACGAAAGGACGGGCAAGGGCAAAGCTATATGCTCCCACATACTAATTCGATTGTTTTAGTTGGTAATTTCATGAAATCTTTGCGTAGAAACGACACTTATCTATTAAAAAATATTTAAATTAAAAACGACATAACCCCTTAAAATATTGTCACTGGGCGCTGCAGATAACAAAGGTCTCAATTAAATTGTCATGTTTATAATGAAATATATATATAGCTCTAATAAACTTCACCAGTCCCGAACGACCTGATGTTATGCACATGTCATCCATAAATTTATCATGCCTACATATAAAGTTTCATCGAGTTTCAGTTCAGGTTTCTGAACTCGTGCACGGAAACGTGGAGTATGATGGATAAAATTGTCGGGTAAAAATTCGTGTCACAACCATACAACGTGAATTGCATAGGGCGGACGGAAAGCGGCAATTGTATTCCCCGTTCGATTAGCATCAAACTTGATTACTTTAATATGCAGCCATCAATCAGATACTTAAATGTATACATGTACTTAAAATAAACGACTCTGACACTTAAATTTCGCAGTAAACAACATGCGACGGCATCCATAGGGTGACATGCGAGTCCATTTGTTTTAGGTGTCCGACGAGTCCATCGTACCACAAATTTCCATGTGCTGTGCAAACGATTGAACATAAATGGTTATTCCTGTATAATGTTACACCAGCAAGTATGTAATTCTTTTCATGCACATGAATTAATTGCTGTTCAAGAATTGCATCGAGACACACTTTTCCGTAATCGAAGTGCTCACGAACCCTGATGACCAAGATTGGTGAATACAGGGTCACTGTCCGCTTGTTTGTCCTCGTGCCAGTGCATGCTCGCTCATCTCTAGATCTAAAGAAGAAAAGAACATGATCAATTATATGTGCGTGTTCGTGTGTGCTTGTAAAAACACTTCCAACTAGAACTTGTCACTGTAGTGACGAATAGACCCGATGCTGCATGTAGTAATATGTAGAAAGCTGTAACAATGAAACATTGGACCCTGGTGCTTGGCCAGTTTGAACCCTAGGGGCATGATTTAAACAAATTTTGTAGAGAACTATAATATAATGTTACATACCTAAATTTAAATATTTGGGCCATGTGGTTTCAGACGAAAATATTGTTTCATTTCTTTTGCTATGTAAGTGTATATAAACTACTTGACACCCTGGGTGTTGCCAATTTCGACCCCAGGGTCATAATTTAATGAAATTTCGCAAAATCAACTACACGATTTTACATAACAATCTGGACCTTTCAGAGATGAAATGTTTTGCTAATAAAGTATATTATAGGAACAATAATTATGTCACAGAAAATCTTAGTTGAATATGGGGCATAACTTTTGTATTTTTTAACGCAGGATGATAAAAATCACACATGTACATCTTCATATCATAAGGAACAATGCATAAAGTTTGAATGTTTAACATTGAAAAGTGTAAGAGAACTTCTCCGGACATATTTGCGTTCACGGACAGACAGTCAGACAGACAGACAGACAGACAGACAGACAGACAGACAGACAGACAGACAGACAGAGACAGACAGAGACAGACGGACGGACGGACGGACAGACAGACAGACGGACACACGTCCATCGTGATTCCAGTATGCTCCCCTTTACTTCGTATTGGGGGTATAATAACTAGAAGTATAAGATTATTAAGATTAAGAAGCATGAATAGGCCGCGTTCCATATGTTATGTTAATGTCTGAAAACAGGTCGTCTGCGACCATGTATAATTTGAACACTTTTTGAGCTGCACCGATCAAGATGACGAACGAACTGACCTCATTATGCCTTTTTATCTTTGAAATGTACGGAAGCATATCCTATTGTTTAAAAGTGTGGAAATAATATTAATGAAAAAAAATTCCAATAGAGTTTTCTCGTTACACAAAATAAAAATAAAAATTATTGACATTGTGTGTTTTGAAACAACATGATAACTAAAATGGCTTATATTTCAATACTTTGCTATTAGAATTATACTAGAAATAATTATCTTCATGATGACAAGATTGGAACACATGTTTGTTGGTTTTCTTATGCATTGGGCTTTACAATATTTTTCTCTAAGAAAATGAATACTTACAAAATAAAAAAGATATGAATACTTTTTACGGATTTTTGCACGTAAAAAAAGATCATGGAATAATTTCATTTGAGCTATGCTGGGTCTTATTTTCAACAAATCACCATTTTTTGTAGAATCTCATTGTTTACACCTGTGAAAAATATATTGTCATTCTTCACACGTCCCAGTCTCATTCTTCACATTTTGTGTGAATTTTGTGTCCGATTATTTTGTATATGCAACGAATACATAGAGGATATTTGTTGCTTTTGGTGATCAACTTTATTTCACGAGTGGTTAAAGAAAATTAAAAAAAATGATTTTCATGAGCGGTGTAGCCACGAGTGTTAAAATAATTTTTCTTTATTAAACCAGTCATAAAATAAATATTCGATCATTCATCGAAAACAACAAAGTTCATTTTGATTTTTTGTTTTAGACGTATGCATATTACGCGAAGGGAGCTTAAGCGTCACACGTGTGTGTTTTTGTGTGTAAATTTTTCAAACATTGTTTCACATAAGTTTTGGTGTGGAAAATTGTCATAATATGTGCGCCGCAGAACCTAAATTATAGTGTGTTTTTTTTGGTTAACACGTGTTTGTTAATACTACACGCATTCATTTCTCATGGGAATTACCTGCCACTAGTGTATCGATGTTGTTGATGGAGAAATATTGCGGGGTTTTTTCACGAAGATCGATTTACTTCACAAATAACATTAGTTATATTTCATTGACAAGCATATAATAAATACTGTGGGATTTCCAAAACAGTGGATATGTCACATTTTAATATTTCTACATTTTATTACAGTTGTGTCTATGAAGATAATTCGTGTAGATAAAAAAATCATGTTCATCAGATTGAACTTTTGGTAACCTGAATGTAATATGAAACACTTAATATGTTAATTTGCCCGTCTGTCCGCCCATTCGCTTTTAATGCACCACCACTTGAAGGTCAGATCGCCTGTCCATCCCGACCCGCATCTCGATCGACTCGAAAGGTATTGACTATTGATGATGATAATTATTTTGATGATGGAGGTTTTGATAAAGAAGCTGCTTCTTATGCTGATTATTATGGTGATACTTGTATCTATTGTTACACTTTATTGCATATGTTACTATAAATAGTAACATTTTTACGTCGAAAAGCGGACATTATGCGGTTGATTTTGACCTCATAATATCGGGTGTGCCAATGATGGATAATCGGCACACTCGAAGGGTGTGCCAAAAATCCATAATGCTGGAACAGGCACTTGCAAATAACAACCTGACGTCATTTCACGAAAACGGCGCGCTTTGGTACGCAACCAAACGTAATTTTCTTGTTAGTAGAATTCTATGAACACTTACGTTGTTAACGTTTGTATAATTATAATTTTGTTCTGGAAATCAGTTAAAAAGCATAAACGTGCCATTTCTTTCTTTAACGGAAATAAAAAATGTAGGTAAACAGTTCCATGTCAGGAATTAAGTAGATCTATCTTAGAACCCGGGATCAACGTTGCATTTCAATACAATGATATAAATACATCTTCATCTTCTTTGAAAACTAAATAAGAACAGAATCTTTTTAATTCAACATATGCAATAAAAAGGTTAAAACACGGCGCCGGTGTTCCACCTGTCCATAATGGCACACCTGACAAGTAATGTCCCTCGGGCTAAAGCCCTCGGGAAATTACTGATCAGGTGTGCCATTATGGACAGCTGTCACACCGGCGCCGTGTATTAACGCTATAATATTCTTGTCATCAACTAATTAGATCTTTGTCACAAACGTGACTAATCGGCCCGCAGCGCTTTGTCAGTTATGTTCAAAGGCAAATAGCTCCGGTATGTGTGGGTCACTGAGGATGAAAAAAGTGTCTTGCACATCTTTATGTTTTTCAAATGATATTGGCTATGAATTTTATTATATTTTCAAATGTCCTTACTTTGTAAACCAGAGGCTACCGCATGTTAAGCATCATGCAAGTAATATAATTAATGATAAAATAATAATGAATGAAACAGATGAATTTAAAATACTAAATTTATCTGAGTTCATAAAGATAAGTTTAGATTATTTTAAAAACACACCAAGCTAATACGAATAAATTAATAAAATACTATATTCAAAGATACTGTTTCATAATAATTATATCTGCATATTAAAAGGAACCTTATTTAATTAATGCATAGTTGATACTGCACCATTACTGATTGACCTTTTGAGTTGCATGCATGCTTAGTTTTTCCTCCAGATACTGGTACTTGTAAATGAACTAAGAGTAATATTTATTACTTTAAGTTCATCGTTTACAGCTTTACTTATGTTTTAACATGTTACTTTATGTTTATACCTCTTGTTCACATTTGTATACATGTGCTGAGCGTATTAATATACTAAAACTACACCTTAAGGTGATGACATATTTGAAGTTCCAATTGAATCGCTTGAGAAATATGGAAGAAATTTGCTCGACAAACGTAGGGCGTGTTATGATACTGCAACAATAATTTCAACGTTCAAGGGCACATAACTCATGAACATTCGGAACACAGCATGACAAAAGTTTCTCGCAACATCCACACTTCATGGTGATGACATGTTTTAAGTTTTAATGTAATCGCTAAAGAAATGTGTAAGTAGTTGTCTCCACATACTTATAGTAGTCTATGCGGAAAAAAACCGACCGACCGACGGACAGACAGACCGACCGAACGACAGAGTGACTACTTTATACCCCATCCCATCGGGGGGTATGAAAAAAAAAATAAGTGAAAATTTTCGATTTTGCCCAATCATATTCCTCACACCTTTAAATGTGAAGAATAAGGTCTTATTCTTCACAAGTTGTATGAAAAGTACGATTAATGAATAATAAAATAAATAGGTCTGAGCTAATCTTATCTACTTACGCAGTAGTTGCACGTGTTGCGCAGCATTGCGTTTTGTTCTTCAACCATTGATCAACAATGCACTGAACTGTGGACACTGGTTCTTTTAAGCTGAAAATACATGAAAACAAAGCTAAAAGAATAACGTCAAAGTATAGAGCATAATATTGTATTATAGTGCCTGCTACGTGCAGGTCATAAGGAATTTGTTTACATTTACTGGTTACATTAATACATGATAATTATCTAATGCAGTGCAGTCAGAAATACAGGGGTAGTTTAGTATCGTATTACTTATACAGTCGTAATTTACGTTGTAGTTTTTTTGGGTGGAAATAGCTTTTATAATAACTCTTAACAGAACACAGTTCTTTTTTTTTATCTTGTCCAATCTTAACTTGTACAATCAACTACCGTTTCAAGTAGGTAAACGTGTTTGTTTGTTTTTTTAATCTGAATTGATGTTGTTTTGTAATCGAAGTATACAAATGGACAGACTATGTAGGCATATTTTATTTCAAATGCTCTTATTAGTCTTCTACTGATTTCTTCTCCGTCTGCCATGACTGTTTGTCTGTCTGTCTGTCTGTCCGTCTGTCCGTGTGTTCGTCCGCAAAAACTGAAATAACTCGAAATGTACATAAAATTTTCACGATACTCGGTATACATATTAAAAGTGATGACAGTATTATGCATTACCATTTATATCTGCATGAGTCAAATGTAAGGTCAGGTGACTTGTTACTAAAATATATAATATACTAAATAATGCAATAACTTGAAAGGTTAATACGATATTGTCATAAAACTTGGTATAAACATGACTTGCATGGTTTGCACAACAATTTTTCACAAGAGATCAAACATCTGATGGTTGTTAAAAATCGAATCGTAATACTGCTGTGAGAAAAGGACATTGGATTTTATTATAAAACATTATTTATTAACGGATAAAATGGCAATAAAAGGTAATGCCCATTCTTTAATTGATATGGGTTTTTACCGACGCCTGTATTGCTTTCAATGCTGTCATTACTGTCAGTACACAACGGAAATGTAAACGTACCTCACAGTTATACCCTGTACTTCACCACTCTCTCTGTATGGCTGTGGACACGAAAGTTCTTTGCAATTTGATACAACATAGGACCTCCATTCAGGATCAAAGAACGAGAAGAAGAAATCTGTTTCATCGCCATGAGTGTCCCTAACATGATCGATGGGTTTCGCTTTGTTGGTGAAATTTAGCCAAACAAGTTTGGCGGCTGTGAAGCACTGTTCCCTCATTAATGATAAAACAGATAGAATCGTTGTAAACAGCTCACTTCTGTAAATTGTAATCTTTTCTTTCACCGCCGGGTTTTCGTTTACTTTCAGGTGTAGTATTGTCAAGCCGTTGTCTATTGTGCAGGTATTTGATAAATACTGGCCCTCAAAATTACCTCCCCAAGAAGGTACGGTCGGTAAAACTTTCTGTTTACTTTTCTTTGTATTGGCCGGCTGGAAACGCCCTTTTTTAGGTGTCCGATCCCATATTTCTTCAATTAAACTGATATCAAAATCAGTATTAGCCTTTCGTTTTCGTTTCGATTTTGTTTTGGGAGCTCTTGCACCAGGGTATTCAAGCTCTAGAATCCTTCCGTATACCAGTTTTCTGAGTTTTATTACAAATTTTGCCGGTCTGTTGTTTTTTGTTTTTAAGCAGTCACGCTTGACTACTTTGAACCAAGATTCAACATATGAATTGGTGTTCCTGGAAGTGTCGTTCAACAAGATCCCTGACCAGAATGGATACAGGTACATGAACCTGTCAAGGAGGCATTTAACTGCATTTTTCATGAAAAAGTTGTTTGGGGGCAAATGTGCATCGTGGATATTGTCTGTGTCTATACTGTCGGCGATCGCTTTAAACATTTCATGAAATGGCGATGCTTCCCGTATGGTTTTGGAATTATCGTTATAGAACAGATCGTCCATATCATCTTCACGTGTAACAGTTTCATCTATATCAGCATCAATTTCGTTCACGTTCTTCAGTCTTCTTTCAATGTTTTGAATTGATACTTCAACTTCTTGCGTCATTTCTTTTGTAAGGAATATCTGACAGATGTCCTTGAACAATTCTTTTGCATCTTCAATTGATGACGCGTTTTGAAGGAGGCCAAATACTTTATACACGAAAAAGCGTTGTTTCTTTGGCATTGATGGTTCATACTTTTTTAGTTGTCTTGTAAAATCTTTGAATATATGAGCAGAACACAAATGCAGCACCGTGAATTCTGATGGTTTGGTGTTCTTAGAAACAATCTTTTCACATGCTTGCAAGTAATTTTTCAGTTGCATACTGTTAAAGGTTTGAAGTACCCCGTGTACAAGCGGGTAACTAAAGTCCGTTTCTACTTGGTTAACTTCCAAATTTTTGCCACCCAATTTTGCTTCTCTTTGCACCGTTTTAAGAAAGTACTCAATTCTGGGAACACTATGTTGCGTGCTTATCATGTCTGCTATTGACACTGGTGGTGATGAAGGATTTGGTCGCATGACTATTGAATAAAGGTAGGGCCTTTTTTGACCGGGAATAGGCATTATAACACCTCCAGTGGCGTCCAGATGTAAAGTTGTTGAATGTCCATTTTGCCTTAAGACATCAATTTGCTTGCTGGAATAACGAATGACATAAAAAGGTACCAATCCTATTTCTCTTATGTACGGGTCATTTTCATTATCATATGCTTCTTTCAGCAATTGCAATTCTGCTAATATATTGTCGTGCAAATTTTCCTTTTTTATCTGCTCTGATACAATTTTCCGAAGCACATTCGGGTTGGGGACAGAGGTATAGTTGCCCTTGTCTAATTGCTCAGTATTGTTGCTTACTAAATTGTCATAAAATTTATTCAAAGATCCTGTTTTTTTTATTTCGTCATCTATTTCTACACGTTTCATCCCCGTTATGTTTCGTCTATTGACTTCAGTCTTGTTGTGAATAATTGTACCTGTAACTTTGCATGAAACTGCTATATCATTGGTGTCATCTGTGGGTTCATTTTCAATTGAAAACTGATATTTGGCTGTACAAAGTGTTCCTGTACACACTGCTGTTGCCGTTATGAATGGTGCTGACGTTTTCCTACTACCTTTCTTTTTTACATTATGTGTTTTAAATGATAGAACACAGCCTTTTTCAATTTCATTGACCTTCGAAAATAGGTCTGTCCATGGTCCCTTAAGTCTTCTTGCTGTTTTGCCGCGACCACCATATACTTTTGTTTCAGGTTTAATTGTTAACCATTCATTACTGGAAATGTTCAGCTGCACTCGGTCATGGTCACAGTTTTCGAGTGTTTTCTGTACCTGTGTTTGTGCGCCTTCTGGTACCATTTTCGTCTCTATTTCATTATCATGGACGATTGTTTCATTTTTATCCATTCCTTTTTCTGCATTTTCATTACTCAAACCGTTAGAGCTGTTAAGTTGGCTCTTTTGGTTATGCTTTCTTTTATGTTTATGTTTATGTTTCTTTTTCGTTGCTACTTTATCGCTTGTATTTTCACTCAAAGTATCTGCCAAACCGTGTATTTGCTCTTCATTTCCTGTCACATGAACATTTGCCTGAGAGTACGTTTGTTCTATGTGTACCGTTTTTATTGATCTATTGTCAGTACATGTCCGGCTTTTCTCTAAACGATCACTGTCGTAACTGTTCCCTTGACTTTCTAGAATGGGTGATTTACCGTGTTTGTTTTTTTATCTTTCTTTTTCTTTTTCTTTCGTCTTCCTCTGTTTGATATTTCATTCACGTCATTGGAATCGTGTTCCGCTGGTGCTAAATGTTTTGTTTGTATATTCGTTTTCCTCTTGTTTCTTTTTCCGATGTAAGATTCATTCATAGTTGAGTCTACTTGATTAATGTGATTAATGTTTATCTCATTTACGTATCTTTGTTCAGTATAACATGGGTCTTGTTTGTTTGTTTTCGTTAGTTTCTCTTCATTATCTTCTAGATATCGATATTCACTCACACACTGGTATTTCTTTTTTTTTGTTGCGCCTTTTCTTTTTCCGTTTTGATTTTAATTCATGTTTGATTTCCCCGGCTGAAGTGTCACTAAGACTGCTTTCGACATTGTTCATTTCCATTTCACTATGCATAGTAAATACATTGGCATTCGTATCCGCTAGTTTCTTGTTTATTTTATCTTCGGTTTCGTTATTTATGATATCCGTTTTCTCATATTCTCGAACATATAAGCCTTGTGAAGTGAATGGTACAGCTTGCACTGGATTTAAATTTTTAACTGTCGGTGCTGCGTATTCATTAACCAAAGCATTGCTTTGCTCAGAAAAAGCATCAGTTATTTTACAGGATAATTCCGTTGATTGGTCTTCACCTATATTCGATAAGTGACCTCGATCAGTTCTATATGTCTGTTCATTTGTTTGATCAATTTGCAGTGTTTTGTCTCTTTCTTCATTTTCAGACAATTTACAATATTTCGTGGGCTTCTCGTCACTTGTCTTTCCTCTGCATCGACCTGCATTTTTGTCCAGTCGTACGCTCTAATAATGTCTCTTTATTTGCAATGTTTGCATTTCTTAAACTTTCATCTGGTAACTCTGCTGCCACAGAGTCATTATTGGTTTGCGTTAGTGAGTTCTTCTTCAGTGTAGTTTTTCTTTTCAATTCTACCAAAGATTTCAGTAGTTGATATTCGCCAGTATTTTGCTTCTGACGGAAACGCGGCTTCTCTTTTTGTTTCTTCTGACGGAAACGCGGCTTCTGTTTTCGTTTCTTCATAACCTGTAAGAAAACTTGCATTGTATTTGCATATACACAGTGAAGATTATGACGCAAAAATCGTCAAACTGTATACAGCTTACGCGTTAGCTGTATACGGTGACTATAAAAGCTGTTTTCAGCATACACCGAATACAGCTCATCAGACGTTGGTATACGCAGAGACGCTGTATTTTGCTTATAATACGGTCAAACAGAGTTTCGTTGCAATGCAAGTCATTTTGACATTTGAGTCAATAGACAACTATCAACGGTAATTAATACCCCCACACACCGCTTTTATATAAATATATAATAAAGCTCTGGGACCTGTTCGCAGATTTGCAAAATGACAATTTTGAAAATGTTTGTCATAGATTGCAAAAACAAACAAACAAACAAACAAACAACGCATGTAAACAAATATGTTAACTAGCGACATTGTATTCATGATTTAGAAATATCTTTTCTTTTTGGGATAATCATCATTCGAAATGGATATCATTATGACGCGATTGTAATTATTTTCATCTGTATTTTCACAATTACGTATATCACGAGCATAGCGGCAAAATACGCAATAAACTTATAAAGCCTGTATGACGTTATTGTAGCGCGTTAGAGTTTGCCATCAAAGGACCCAGGCTCGAATCCCAGTGAAAGAAAAAAAACAATTCAACTATTGGTATTCTATAAGTCAAAATAATTGCAAATAGTGTAATTTTCGTAGCAAATAATGACATTGTTAAACTAGAAATGTGTTCATAGGACACAGATGACCAACGCTAAATGTCACCAACACAGATATGGTGTGCGAACGAAAATGAATGACCTGCATAAGAGATAGAATGTGTTAGAAATGTATTAATATTAGTACAAAAAAGTATTTACACATACTTTACAAATGACCTTGACACCTGGACCTTGAATAATTAATATCAGACAAGTGTGCGACACACTACAGGACCGTTATTAATAGTGCTAATGTTCATAGCGGTACTTTATGAACATTCCATCATGCGTGTTACGAAATCAATAAATAATCAATTTTCAAAAGACAATCTATTATTTACTATTATGTCTTATTAGAGGTAGATTGTCCCTTTAACCACCAGACTTGCATAAAAAAAGACAACCATTATTTATCAAGTAGACACTAAAACGACTGTCCCATTAATTTCCCATACACAAAATATTTAAGGCTTAACTAACAAAGATCACGTTCGACCTCAATTTTCTTGAGATAATTTATTCCGCGGGAAACTTGAACGCCAATAGAATTGGCCAATTTTTCTTAATTTAAGGAATGCAAACTAACAGCAGCGATTTAATGAAAAAAACTTTTTGTTTCTAGACACGAGTCCGTAGGACACTGATACCCTCAAAATTTATTTTTGTCTCAAACCTCCTCTTATGTGCACAAGTACACTCAATGGTTACATTCATTCGAGTACGTTATGCTTCTTTATTGACCGCAGGAGATAAGGTTAGCAAAATTTCGTATTCGTGAATAAATAATTAGTCATCTAATTGGTTCCTTGTCCAATTGTGCAGGGAAATTCAACCAATCAAACGACGCGTTTTCAAAACAGTTACAATGCAGGCGGTGTTCGCTTCGTTATATTTACCGTTGTCAGTTCGATATTTTCATATGTACCGTTATCCGATCAAATGATCGTGGCTTTACAGACTTCATCCGAGGAGCATTTAAAAGAGAATTGTTATTTCATTGGTCAGTTGTTTGCTCATCAATATTTATTAAAACGAAATTTTGTCAGCCAGTTCCCCCACGGTATATTATATCAACTTCCTATGATATTTATTTTATTATACCGAACAAATTAAGTGTTTTTCAAAGAACAAGCCATTCATAGTCAACAAACAGTTTATTTAGTCTGGTTAAGACTGGAAAATACCGGAAAATACACAAGCTCGTATAGATCACGATTTTCAATACGTTTGAATAAGCGTCTACTGATAGACAGTGTGAGCAGTATTTTCGGAAAACCAGTGTTACTATTTTTAGCTCCACGCGCGGGGTATATTAAAAATTATAACCCGATCGGGATATATTACGTTCCAACGTCATGGCATATCAAAATTATTCAGGGATGGGTATATGGAAAATTACGTGAGGTATAATAAAATGCAGTGATACCGCTGGGTTCCGTCGATGATGCTTGTTAATACGTTTGTAAAACTATTCACTCTAGCAGCAATACTTTTTGAGTAACGCGCTACACAAGATAAAAATGTTTTTTTGCTAAAAAGAGCTTTAAATATGGAGCTGTATAGTACTGGTATCAACCCAACTTCCATGTTCAACACCAAAGTGTGTTCGCTTCTTGGTCAACCCCAAAGTGCGTTGCAGTGGTGCTTATAAATGGTGAAATGGAACGCTTTTTGGTAGTGCCAAGTACATCCTCATTTCGACAGATCCATCATCATCATCATCATCATCATCATAATCATCATTATCATCAAATTCATCATCAACATCATCATCAGAATCATCATCATCGCATCATCATCATCATCACCATCATCATCATCATCATCATCATAATCAACATCAACATCATCATTGCAGTTATTATATTATACTTTTTTAATGTATGATGAATACTTTCAGTTCGCCTTGTCTATGCGGCAAAATATGCACACTTGGACCGCATAAACGACCTATCTATGCGTTGCGTGTCGCCGCATAGACGAAACCGCCCTGTCTATGCGTTCACAATCACATATAGATGCATAGATGAATCTGGCAACATCTATGCGGAGACACGCATATGCGGCGTCACAGAGCGGAGTAACCTAACAATATATGCTTGTCAGCACTATACTGCAAACAATGTTCAGGTCATTAATTACTGTTAGTTAGAGATCTCGCGCGGAAACGAAGTATGGGAAGGGCAGAAGGACGAACGAACATCGAGTAGACAGAAAAAGATTTTCGGGGAAATACGTTTCACACTTCCGCAATTCCATAAAAAATAAAATTTAGACGGACGGACATAGCAGCGACTATAATTTTGCCCTCCCTTTTGGTTCTCTTAGAAAATGGTTTTCTTAGACTGTCTTGTCTCAATGTATGTATATACAAATAAACGAACTCTATTTGGATTTGTTTATGTATTGTGTGTATTGTAGTGCATAGTATTTATTATATATGTACTAATGTGTCTTGGCCATAATGTTGATATAGTTTGTAAATGGCCCAAGGCAATGCTTTTGCCGTTTTTGCCAATAAAGGAAACGAAACGATTATAATGTTGATGATGGTTATGATGATTACGATGACGACAACGATACTGATAATAGTGCTGATAGTGGGGGTGATGATGTTGAAGATGTTTATATTGCTGCTGATGATGATGATGATTAATATGATGAGTGCTGATGATTTTGATGATTAATATGATGAGTAGGAGGCGGAGGATTAGGATAATAATGAGGAAGAAAAGGCAGAGGAGGATGAAGATAATGCACCAATGCAACCCACTTTTATGTTATGATCGCTATCACCAAACATCGAACGCACTACATGTATGATACCAAAGTCAGGTTAACACCAAAGTGCGATGCAACAGAGAAATAGATGGACACATGACTTGATCAAATTATATATTAACTGTTAAGTATAATAACTAGACTCATGGTTCAAGCTAGAACATGTTCAACAATTGGTAAAGTTGGCAATATTATTAAGGCAGGCCTGGCTGTCAGAAAACAGTGCGTTTCTGTACTATTTGTATTTGTTTCATAAATAGGAAACCACTGGATTCTTAACCAGTTTCATTCTAAAATAAAATGAAAAATAATAACATTTATTCATTGCTTATTTTGTAGAAAATTTTATTCTTTAGCAACAATATGTATTTATTTAAATAAAATTATAACAAAAAACGGTACACATCGCATGATCATAGTTCTAGTGCACTAACAGAATTGCTTAAAATACACTTAAAAGTAAATTTCAGAGGATGCTTATCATTTAAATAAATGATTATTAAGTGTTGTAATATTTCCCTGTTTTACATGCCACAAATTGATACCTAGAAAAAAAATACATACAAGCGATTTATTAAATAGACAATTATGGCAAAAATATATAATTCTTCCTATTTTTAAGAAACAACAACACTCACCACAGATAGCCATTCAGTAGAAAAAAAGTCGCGATGGTGAAAACTAGACGAATCTAGATAAGAAAACAATTTGACACTGGTAATAAATATTTCGGGTGCGGGTTATATATATAATAATATTAACTGGCGCCAAAAGGGCGTTCCCAATTACGTGACCAACATTAGCCATTCAGAGCTACAGGAAAAGCAATTAAATTTGTCATTAACCAATAGCTTTTCAGTGCCTTATCAAAATCTCCGATCTACGTGCCATGTGAAACTAAAGACGGATTAACAATCTCTTTGATCTTGTGTAATCATACTATGCATTTTCTATTTTTATTATGATTCAAACAATACAGTTTCGTGTGGATTATAAGGAAAATTAAATGTTAAATACACATGTACAAATAAAATGCTGTGGTTGCCGGTCGTTGATGATGGTAAATAGCATCGACTGCAAACGGAGGGACTGCGGTCGCACATGCATACTGTTTTGATGGACAGCCAGACTGTATATTTAATCCTGGCTCGATACACGTTTCATATTGAAAAAGAAATGCCGAGCTGAGTACTTGATGCTGTCTGGATATTCGCTATGGTGTATTTGCCAACCATGTATACATATATGGCTACATATTTTTTACATCTTGAATAGTTTTGTGAACATTACACGCCAAGCTTGGTTTTCGTCACACACTAGACATTCGATTTATGTCGAAACCCTGTAAAACCGAACTAGGTATTGGAAGGTAGCTGCATATTCGCAAACATAGTTTTAAATAATAATGACCCTGGCACGATATTCGCTAAAGTTCGAATACCCAATGCCCAGCTGGGTATTCGACCCTGGCTCGATATTCGCAATAGTTCGAATACCCAATACCCAGCTGGGTATTCGATTCTGGCTCGATATTCGCTACACTTCGAATACCCAATACCCAGCTGGGTATTCGACCCTGGCTCGATATTCGCAATAGTTCGAATACCCAATACCCAGCTGGGTATTCGATTCTGGCTCGATATTCGCTAAAGTTCGAATAAACAATACCCAGCTGTGTATTCGACCCTGGCTCGATATTCGCAATATTTTGATTACCCAATACCCAGCTGGGTATTCGACCCTGGCTCGATATTCGCAATAGTTCGAATACACAATACCCAGCTGGATATTCGATTCTGGCTCGTTACTCGCTACACTTCGAATACCCAATATCCAGCTGGGTATTCGACCCTGGTTCGATATCCGCAATTGTTCGAATACCCAATACCCAGCTGGGTATTCGATTCTGGCTTGTTATTCGCTACACTTCGAATACCCAATACCCAGCTGGGTATTCGACCCTGGCTCGATATTCGCAAAAATTCGAATACACAATGCCCAGCTGGGTACTCGACCCTGGCTCGATATTCGCAAAAATTCGAATACCCAATGCCCAGCTGGGTATTCGGCCCTGGCTCGATATTCGCAATAGTTCGAATACCCAATACCCAGCTCGGTATTCGACCCTGGCTCGATATTCGCAATAGTTCGAATACCCAATACCCAGCTGGGTATTCGATTCTGGCTCGTTATTCGCTAAAGTTCGAATACCCAATACCCAGCTGGGTATTCGACCCTGGCTCGATATTCGCAATAGTTCGAATACCCAATAACCAGCTGGGTATTCGATTCTGGCTCGTTATTCGCTACACTTCGAATACCCAATACCCAGCTGGGTATTCGACCCTGGCTCGATATTCGCAAAAATTCGAATACCCAATGCCCAGCTGGGTATTCGGCCCTGGCTCGATATTCGCAATAGTTCGAATACCCAATACCCAGCTGGGTATTCGACCCTGGCTCGATATTCGCAATAGTTCGAATACCCAATACCCAGCTGCGTATTCGATTCTGGCTCGTTATTCGCTAACGTTCGAATACCCAATACCCAGCTGGGTATTCGACCCTGGCTCGATATTCGTAATATTTTGATTACCCAATACCCAGCTGGGTATTCGACCCTGGCTCGATATTCGCAACAGTTCGAATACCCAATACCCAGCTGGGTATTCGATTCTGGCTCGTTATTCGCTAAAGTTCGAATACCCAATACCCAGTGGGGTATTCGACCCCTGCTCGATATTCGCAAAAATTCGAATACCCAATGCCCAGCTGGGTATTCGACCCTGGCTCGATATTCGCAATAGTTCGAATACCCAATACCCAGCTGGGTATTCGATTCTGGCTCGTTATTCGCTAAAGTTCGAATACCCAATACCCAGTTGGGTATTCGACCCTGGCTCGATATTCGCAATATTTCGAATAACCAATACCCAGCTGGGTATTCGACCCTGGCTCGATATTCGCAATAGTTCGAATACCCAATAACCAGCTGGGTATTCGATTCTGGCTCGTTATTCGCTAAAGTTCGATTACCCAATACCCTGCTGGGTATTCGACCCTGGCTAGATATTCGCAATAGTTCGAATACCCAATACCCAGCTGGGTATTCGATTCTGGCTGGTTATTCGCTACACTTCGAATACCCAATACCCAGCTGGGTATTCGACCCTGGATCGATATTCGCAAAAATTCGAATACCCAATGCCCAACTGGGTATTCGGCCCTGGCTCGATATTCGCAATAGTTCGAATACCCAATACCCAGCTGGGTATTCGATTCTGGCTCGTTATTCGCTAAAGTTCGAATACCCAATACCCAGCTGGGTATTCGACCCTGGCTCGATATTCGCAATATTTTGATTACCCAATACCCAGCTGGGTATTCGACCCTGGCTCGATATTCGCAATAGTTCGAATACCAAATACCCAGCTGGGTATTCGATTCTGGCTCGTTATTCGCTAAAGTTCGAATACCCAATACCCAGCGGGGTATTCGACCCTGGCTCGATATTCGCAAAAATTCGAATACCCAATGCCCAGCTGGGTATTCGACCCTCGCTCGATATTCGCAATAGTTCGAATACCCAATACCCAGCTGGGTATTCGATTCTGGCTCGTTATTCGCTAAAGTTCGAATACCCAATACCCAGCTGGGTATTCGACCATGGCTCGATATTCGCAATATTTCGAATAACCAATACCCAGCTGGGTATTCGACCCTGGCTCGATATTCGCAATAGTTCGAATACCCAATACCCATTTGGGTATTCGATTCTGGTTCCTTATTCGCTAAAGTTCGAATACCCAATACCCAGCTGGGTATTCGACCCTGGCTCGATATTCGCAATAGTTCGAATACCCAATAACCAGCTGTGTATTCGATTCTGGCTTGTTATTCGCTAAAGGTCGAATACCCAATACCCAGCTGGGTATTCGACCCTGGCTCGATATTCGCAATAGTTCGAATACCCAATACACAGCTGGGTATTCGATTCTGGCTCGTTATTCGCTAAAGTTCGAATACCCAATACCCAGCTGGGTATTCGACCCTGGCTCGATATTCGCAATAGTTCGAATACCCAATACCCAGCTGGGTATTCGATTCTGGCTCGTTATTCGCTAAAGTTCGAATACCCAATACCCAGCTGGGTATTCGACCCTGGCTCGATATTCTCAATATTTTGATTACCCAATATCCAGCTGGGTATTCGACCCTGGCTTGTTATTCGCAATAGTTCGAATACCCAATACCCAGCTGGGTATTCGATTCTGGCTCGTTATTCGCTAAAATTCGAATACCCAATGCCCAGCTGGGTATTCGAACCTGGCTCGATATTCGCAATAGTTCGAATACCCAATACCCATCTGGGTATTCGATTCTGGCTCGTTATTCGCTAAAGTTCGATTTCCCAATACCCAGCTGGGTATTCGACCCTGGCTCGATATTCGCAATAGTTCGAATACCCAATACCCAGCTGGGTATTCGATTCTGGCTGGTTATTCGCTAAAGTTCGATTACCCAATTTTAGCTGGGTATTCGACCCTGGCTCGATATTCGCAATAGTTCGAATACCCAATACCCAGCTGGGTATTCGACCCTGGCTCGTTATTCGCTAAAGTTCGAATACCCAATACCCAGCTGGGTATTCGACCCTGGCTCGATATTCGCAATAGTTCGAATACCCAATACCCAGCTGGGTATTCGACCCTGGCTCGATATTCGCAATAGTTCGATTACCCAATACCCAGCCGGGTATTCGATTCTGGCTCGTTATTCGCTAAAGTTCGAATACCCAATACCCAGCTGGGTATTCGACCCTGGCTCGATATTGAAATCCCAATACCCAATACCCATTACCTAGCCAAGTTCATGGACCTGATGATTGTTTAGTTATTGCCCTTTGACTATAAGTTGGACAATTTAATAGACAATGTTGTTTCCGATCGAGATTTTAGGTACTAATAACTGGAATTTTCCAATCATTGGTACAAATATTTGCCTAAATGAGAAAGCATGTCAATCACATGAACCAGGGCTGCAGAGAAAAGGTCAAGACAAACTAAGAGGCCAAACGTCCACAGATTGACAGTGGTCAAAAAGGGAGCATCCGTCGGTTCTACCGATAATTGTGATATGATATTATCGCAATACTGTATAAGTTTCATATTCATTCTAATTGATTTCATCTAGATAATCTAGTGCTGAAGTGACAAGTTTAATCAAATTGCACTGTTATGCGAATGCCGTGGTAATAAATACAATTACATAATCCTGCTTAATTTATCTGTAACGTGTATATGTTGTGATATTTATTTTATCCTATTTATGTTAGATCATGAGGAGCAAAGTTAAGATCTTCTTGTCTACACAGGTGACAGTCCAGAATGACAATCACTCACTTGTGTTAGCCGTTAAAGACTGGAAAACGGAATTAGGAACATTGCATTACTTAGGAAACAGAACCTGTCGATATTTGACGATACGAAGATGCTATCCATCTGTCCTTAAATTATGTGAAGTTTTGGTTCAAGCTCGGTAAATAATATAATGGTGCATTCTATAATGGTACTAGATGCGTACGCAAATGTTTATAAATATTGAGGAAATTCTCAATGCTCAGTGCGAGATTTATCTGACTTCCATCAATTAAAAGAGAATGCTTTCAAATAATTCATTACTAAACAGTGAATATACGATCTTACAACAGATTCAGTGATATAAATTGAAGCAACCCCATGTAGATATTTATCGTACACCTTGATTTAAAATGGAAGAAACGTAGATAAAACCATTGTTGTAAAACGCACAAATGGTTTTTTATGTATGTTCTTTTTTCGATTTCTGTATTTGAATACCACTCCAGATTTATGATTGTGTTTTACAGTAAATACGCACGTTTCTTCAGCACAACTACCAAGTAGAGCTACATATGAAATACATGTGGCATCTGTACCAGCATCACAAAACAATGTTGCGACTCAGACAAAGCTGTCTTCGTCGCAAACCCATGATGAGTCTAGTGGAAAATTATTGGCAGTAGTATGCGCATTTTCGACAGCCCTCGGTCTGCTGGTGTTGACAAATGTCGTTGTAATTCACATATACATTAGGCGCAGGAAAGGCACGTAAGATGGATAAGAAGTTTGTTTTGTCCCTCATTGGATTATTTTATTTTTCCTGTTTTGCAAATGTATTTTGTTGTATACTGTAATTATAAACGTTATGTATGAGTCTTTTTATTAAATAAAAAAGGCTTCTACTGAACTGATTCATAAATGTACATATCAGAAACTCCAAGCCTGTACAATCAACACTCGGAAATGTGTATGATACCCTGTCATCGACATAACAAGACACTACGATGGTCTGCATTTGTCACAAAGTAAGTGTTCCAAAGTAATACGATAATGCATTAATTCTAGATTTATATAATTAGATAATTTCACCAGACTGTAGTTGTTTGTTTTCTGTTAAAGTTTACTTTAAACAATTGTGTGCAATGAAATTAGCATTTTCAAAACAAAAATGTATGTGCTGATTTTAAATAATTAGCAACTTACTTTTAAGTAGAAACATCCGAAGGCATACACAATCCATGAATGTAGCACGACGATTGTTGGAATGCTGGATATATCATGTAAGGAATCAACGCATAATGGCCACTTATAACGTTTGATGTGTGCATTTGAATAGCACAGCAAAGATGCAACATAGCTGATTGTTTATTCATACATATTGTTAAGGCTTCTGCTTAAAATCAAATTAAATTTAAATGCGCATGCATTGTGAACATATTGCGAGTGTTGCGAGTTATATACATAGGTATTCAAGCGTATGGCACTTAAGTCAAATGTACAACTCGAACAAAATGACCTAACATACATGCACTTTATTGTCATCATTCCTTAAACGTTTAATTATAATACATGTTTTAATATTTTGAAATAAAATACCTACCCGCTACGTTCTAATACTTTATTATGATGTACTATAATTGTAATATGTCAAGGCAGGGACAATATATGTACATTGCGCGATATTTGTCTTGTGTCATTATACACGTTTATTTCGAAGCATAACATTTTTTGTTCATTTCTTCATTACGAACTTTATTTCGAAACAACGCAACATTATTTCGTAAAGAACGTAAGATTATTTCGTAAAAACGTAATATTATTACGTTTAAACGTATGTTTTTTCGATAATAAGAAATATTTTTCGTGAAACGTAATACTATTTCGCAAAGACGAATTGTAATTGTTAAAATACAGTAAACGTATGGAGCAAATCTTATTTCGTAAAAACGTTTTTTTACGAAAAACATTCTTCATTCTATTATTACGAAAATACACATTAACTTTTCGTAATTAAGAAATAGTATTTGTTTTACGAAATATCATTGGGTCTTTATGAAATACATAAAATACTTAAGAAATACAACAAGTAATTACGAAATACAAAAAGTAATTACGAAATACAAACGCAGTCGTGTCCTGTCACTTTAGGGGCACCGTAAAATGATACAGTCTACACATTATAATTGTTATTTTCCTCTAGTTTATATATTTTAAATTATATATTGTCGCGCATCATTTATTTAATTCAAATACTAGATATGATTCTTTTTAAGATATTAACTGAAATGCCTAATGACACTCTGTCTGTGTGTTGTAGACTTCGCATACATGTTGGTTTGATTAATCAACACACATACTAATATATTTTAAGTACATTCAGTATAATTCTGCAATTTTTATCAAGGTCTTGCAATCAACCTTGTTCATATTTCACTTTTTAAAATATGCAATAAAATATTCGTCGTACAATCATTCAAAAAATGTGTTTGATGTTCATCATGTCAAACGTGTGTTTAATAATACCATGTGTTAACTGGTTACCAATGAGCATGTATTCTCGGAATCCTGAACATATATTAACAATATCTTTTTATAAACCATCACCTGACGATTATGTTAAGTTTACATTTGAAGTATAACGAAGAAGGCTGTAATCATAAAAGAAATTTACTTTAACACGTCAACATATATATGAGATAGTAACTTGCAAAAATTCAATGCTTGTAGCTTACATTTG
Source organism: Congeria kusceri (assembly GCA_027627225.1). NCBI lineage: Eukaryota > Metazoa > Mollusca > Bivalvia > Myida > Dreissenidae > Congeria > Congeria kusceri. The sequence goes on from CM051024.1 coordinate 1,903,016, forward strand.
TAAAGGTATGCATTAGTGGGTAATATACAATGTGAAATCTTATACTGAAAGTTGCGTAAATTTTTATCTTTGGTGGCTTTAAATGGTATTAAATATGTATTTGTCCAGTCAATACTTTGATTTTAGAAAGTCATTATGCTTTCCCATTTTTTTGCTGTTTGGTTTTATTTTCATCAAAAGTTTGTTCAAGATTATAGAAATATTTACACACTGTGTTTGTTTCGTTGCACCTTTTTAAGTAATGTGTTGTTGATAAAATTAAAAAGGTCTGTTTCAGATCGTGTTTTTTTGTAAGTTTCTGGTATACTATTAATCAATGTGTAATATTTTAATAGGTTGTAAGTATATCATACAGGGTTTTGAATGCTTCAAATGTATAATATGATTTTGTCCTGAAGTCAAATAGATGTTTTAGAAATTGAATTCCTCTATTTAACCAATTTGGGTAAAAAAAGTATGTTAATTATGTAGAGTTATTCTAAATAATCGTTTTATTTATCTGTCCTGCTTTTCCGTAAGATTTAACTTTATTCCACGATAAAAGGATATCTTTGAAGAATTCATTTTTTAAGTTAAAAATAGTGTCAAAGTTAGAGTAAGGTTACGTTTATTGAAATCATGAGCAATCTATAATTGTATAACGATCTACCTGCATAATTTGTTTATGTCAGACGAAGACCCTTTAGCAATAATTTCGTCAAAGATAGGAAAATTAACAATTTTCTCTTGAACTTAATTGCTTTTTTAAGACACCAGTTAAATGGTGTGTAAACAAAGCAGCAATATTCCACTCCTTATATACCGTAATTACCATTTTCAAGTCTTGCAATAACATCACATGTACTTGTATTGACCGGTTTATGTCGTGTAAGAAAAAGACACTCAATTTATGTTTGCCAAAAGATGTAATCGTTAACTTCATTACACATCGCACAGTACATGTTTTTGAATACAGTATGTGGTTCTCGTACGTCTGATACCAATGGTTTGGCAATGAGAACTTGGTCATCGACTGTGACTTGGTTCACTCCGTGTTCACATAACTCCTCGATCGCCTTATCTTCCCATCATCCCTTGCATTTAGTTACAAATGAAATACCTATCAAAATCCTTTTTCAAAGTTTATATTTAAAGGTCTGCAAGAGAACTGATGAGCTGCGGATAAGCTATGTTATCGTCGTCATACCGGTCTGTGGCGTTCTTACAACAGTCGCCGAACTGATGACAGAGAAAATCACAATGACAATTAGGCATTGGGGACTTGCTTTCCTTAGGGCTCTCTCCGTACGGAGGGCATCCATAATGCTTCATCCAGGGTAATGAGTAAGGTGATCTGTGGGATTGTGAATATGCAGCCATGACAACGTATAGTTACACACAGCCTCTGATCAGAAACTCAGACGGTTGAATCATCTTTCGAAATAAGTGCAGAAAATAAATGTTAAACATAAACTGAAAGGATGTATTATATTATCAAGGTACATTCAAAACAGTCCAATTGGATAACCTCTGAATGAAAGTCAAATGCATTTCATTTCATTGCGGCTATTAAATATTTGAATTATTTTATGCGAGTCGGATTCAGTTTTTGTCTGAACACTTTGTTGAAATATGCATGCATGTCTTGGTTCTCCATCCTGTAAACAAGATTTGATCTGCACACAGTATGTGTCAGGAAATTAAACAAAATCACTACGTGAAAAAAATGGAAAACTTATATGACACACACTTAATAGTGAAGTGATTTTGTTTATTATTCAGGAATTTGCTTTAAAAGAAAAATATACGCATTTACCAATTTGTTATAATTATGAGTTGCTGTTAACAATCAGCCAATCGAATAAAAATTGTTATTCATCATAAGTGGCTGGTCGTTAATGATTGATTAAAATATTTCCATTATGATATTTGTTATGTGCTTGTAAAGTAATTCCATTTTTAAGCGACACTAACTATTATAGCTCATTTCCAGACATGGGGTTATAATAATCGTTACTCATCATGATTAATTATCGATTAACGATCTCATTAATCAGGCATTAATCATTAGTCACTGAATTGTCTGATTATTTCAATCATAATTTAATGATAATTGCTAAAAATGGGCAATATTCATGCTTATTTTCTCTTCTGTTGCTTTCTAGTTGTTTAAAATGTTTTACATTACTTAGATTTGTTTGTGTTATATTTTAATGTCATATACTGCTATTATTTTCATTATAAGTATTTTTTTCTTATACAGTCTTCATCTCACTGTGTATATGTAGTTATAGCATGATTGTCTTTCGCCGAAAGCATGTATTGCTGATTATGCAAATAAACCATACTACTACTATTATTTGCAATTACTTTTTGATTACTTTTGATTATATAGTGTCAATGTTTCAAACTCAATGTGTTGTTGTTTGTTATTAAGCAATATACAGTTCATACTTTCATTCACACCATATGAATTGCCCCCAACAGGTGTGATAAGCTATAATTGCCTTGGGGTATGACACAGTAGATGAATTAAGTCTATTGAAAAGTGACAACATCTTTGCAATACAGATCATGCAAGATGTGCAGTCAGCGTAATCATTTCATTTCAAATTGTGATAAATATCAAGAGATCAGGAATACAATTTTAAAGCAATATTTTTGTCATTGAACCTCCCTTACTAAATTTGAAATACTAAAGCGTAAAAAATATGTTTGTTTTAGGTTGCTTGCCCCCCCCCCCCCCCCCCCAAAAAAAAAGGTAGGTAGGCTGGTATTTATTTATTTTTATTTATTTTTTATTTGGTAAATGGTCAACTTGAAGATTCTAAAACTGAATAAATATTCAAAACATATCAGTAATATTCTTAAATATTGTTTATAAGTTGATAGTATTAAAACAAAATACTTATTTATCCAAAAACACATTTAATTAATAACAAAAGTAAATAAAACAAAAATCAATCTGACAAACCCAATAAAATGTTCTAGTGTCGGGGCATTTTTAATACAACACTTCTATATTTCTTTATACACAGCAGACAAGTGTTGGATAACATGACTGTGTATCGATACATAAAAACACGATTTTTGGATAAATTGTGTATCTAAATAAAAAAAATGTATTTAATATTATATCCATTGATTGGTGACTTTTGCATGTACTGAAATAAACATTATAAAATGTTTTATGCAATAAACTTTTGAACTTAAACATTCTTGATTCAAATGAACATCTAATGTTAAAAGCTTTGCTTGAAACTATAATATTTTTGTTGTTGTGAACATATCACGCACATTTCTGCATAGCATTGTGTTACTCAATAATCCATGAACATGAATTTTTACTTTATTTTCAGAATGTATAATACATATAGTACTGTTTACCTTTGTTTTAAGTATTTTTACCAAGACTTATCAAGACATATATTTCACTTTCAGTTTGAATATACATGCTTAAAGCAGGATATGTGAAATACTGTTGCTGAAAATAAATGATTATTTATCAAAGACTTTGGTTGAGATTACCAATTATTATTCAATTACTGAGTAGAAATTGTTAATTTAATTGATGGATAAAAAAAGGAAAACATTCATTAATTCAATCGATTACTTTTTCAAATAACTGACCCTATGTCTGCTCAGTTGGTGGAGTACTGGAGTGCCAATCCGGGGATCGTCAGTTCTAGCCCCGGCCACATAACTTGTGTGGGGATTGGTCATGAAATTATTTCTACGGCCATTCTCCCCCTACCTCTGATTCAAATAGGGCAGTTGTCAGTTACTGGCATAAGTATGTGCACTTGGTACTGGTAAACCGCTATGATTGGCTAAGCTTGCCCAGGAAAAGTAAGTAGGTTAACTGACCGCCGTGATATGATTGAAATACTTTTAAAAACGGCGAAAATCCAAACAAACAAACAAACAAACAAACTGCTAATTTCTTTGCTACTACTACTACTACTACTACTACTTCTACTACTACAACAACAACTATTACTACTACTTCTACTACTACTACTACTACTACTACTACTACCACTACTACTACTTCTACTACTACTGCTACTACAACTTCTGTTACTACCACTACTACTACTACTACCACAACAACAACTATTACTACTATTTCTACTACTACTACTACTACTACTACTACTACTACTACTACTACTACTACTACTACTACTACTACTATTACTATTTCTACTAATACTACTACTAGTACTACTACTACAACTACAACTACTACTACTACTACTATTACTACTACTTCTACATTATATAAAAGTCAAAACCGAAAGTAACCGAAAGTATCCGGAAGTAACCTATTGTCGTGGTATAAACAAAACAACTGTCTAAGAGTTTATGAATAAGAGCTAAAAGGAAAGGCTTACGCAAAGGAAATCAATGCCAAGTACAATAAATAACCATTACTAGATCGTACATATGAAGAACAAGCTTGAATCCTGATATGGAAATGCAATGCATGCAAGTACATGTGGG
>CM051024.1:1912500-1915000 GCA_027627225.1 Congeria kusceri
AATACGTGACTATGTCGTCAACAAAGCTGTCCGTAGTCGGAAGTCCTTCCAAAACGTAGCGCATCATTTTCGTGAATGTGGCTCCTGAATTTACCAGCCCGAATGGCATACGTTTGAATTCAAACAGACCAAATTCCGTTATGAAAGCAGTGAATTGCTGCGAATCCTCGCTCATCGGTATTTGCCAGTATCCCTTCGCCAGGTCCATTTTGGAAAAGTATCGCCCTTTCTGCATTTTCTGGAACATGGCATCGGGATTCCCGATGGGTTCTGCATCGAATTTAGTAATCTTATTGATTTTTCTGTAATCAACACAGAAACGGTAATCGCCATCCCTTTCCTTCACCAATACAACTGGTGAGGCATAAGCTGAGATAGATTTTTCCATTATGCCTGCTCGGAGCATCTTCTCAACTTCGCCTTTAATTTCCGCTTTCACAGCATGTGGTACCGGGTACGCTTTTGTCCTTACCGGGACATTTGATGTTAAAACAATCTCGTGTTTGAGAACCTTGGTATTCCCAGGCACATCGGTTATTACATCACTGTATTCACTAACCAAGCGTCTCAGCATCTGCTTTTCAGTCTCGTTCAATTCGGGGTTGATGTTCACATTTTCAATTCCCTCATGTGGTTCTAATTCAGGTAGCTCGACTCTTACTTCTCTTGAGGGCAATCGGTTTTCGTTTTCAACATCACTGTCATCTACAACGAGTGCCTGGAGCACGTTGACTTGCGTCTCCCTAGTCTTTTCGCTGTCCTCCAGTTGGCCCCCTTTCTCTCGCTCTACAAACTTCTTCAGCATGTTCGTGTGGTACATTTTTAAATTGCCATTCATTTTAATTATGTAGTTTCTATCATTGACCTTTTCTTTTATCTCAAACGGCCCCTTCCATTGCATCAGGAGCTTGTTGTTATCTGTTGGAAGTAGGAGCAAAACCAGGTCACCGACAGCAAAACTCCTCATCTTCTTGCCTTTATTTGCGTATATTCGGTACCTTGCACTCGCTTTTGCCAAGTTTTCATGTGCTAGTCTCATTGTTCCATCGAGTCGTTCTCTCAAGTCCATCACGTACTGGAAAGTCGTCTTCGTCTCTGTGTCACCAGTTTCTGAGGTCCATATTTCTTTCAAGACTGTGAGTGGCCCACGCACTGTCCTCCCGTATATAAGCTCAAACGGCGAGAAACCTAAGCTCTCCTGTTCGCTGTCCCGGTAAGCAAATAGAAGTGCCGGGATGTACCTATCCCATTCACGTGGCTGGTCCTCGCACATTTTCCTCAGCATAGACTTAAGGACTCCATTGAATCTTTCGACCAGGCCGTTACACTGTGGGTGGTATGGGGTGGTCGTCAGTTTTTTTATGTCTAGTAGTCTGCATATTTCTTTCATGAGATCAGAGACAAACTGTTTGCCTAAGTCGGTTAGATTTCGTTGGGTAGACCTACCCTGCTGAATATCTTTAGAAGTGCTTCCGCAACTGTTTCGGTGTCGATTCGCTTCAATGGCACAGTCTCTGGGTAACGTGTGGCATAATCTACGACCGTCAGGATGAAACGATGCCCCCTTTCGGTCGGTGGGTTGATGGGTCCTATCAGATCGATGGCAACCCTGGCAAATGGAGTGTCAATCATTGGCATTTCTCCAATGCACTTTTCCCTTGGGAAATGTTTTTTTGGCATACCCCGCATGATTGGCAGTATCTTCTTATATCTGCGCATACCCCTGGCCAGTAGAATTCAGCAAGGATGCGGTCTGTTGTCTTCTTTATACCCAGGTGACCTGACATCAGATTGTCATGCCCAAAACTTAGGACGTGCTTCCTGTACATTTCTGGAACAACGAGCTGTTTAACAATTCCACCACATTTGTCGGCTTTCTGATAAAACCGATAAATGATGTCACCCCTCTTCTCAAACCATGCTCCTCCCCCATTCTCATATGTCCTCTTCTCGCCCTTTTCAACTCGACTGCGTAAGCCCTCCAGGGTACTGTCTTCCCCTTGCTCCTTGCTTATATCCTGTTTACTGATGTCGACCAAACTGGTCTTGACGTTTAGTGGCTTGGTTCCTCTGCATGCCTTCTCTTTTTGGGCCCTTGTTTGTACCCCAAGCCCGACATGTGTCTGCTCCAACATTCCTTCTGCTACACTGTCCTTTGCCGTAGCAATCACTGCTTCCGTTCCTTTGTCCTTTCTTATAACGCCAAGATCCTTTACACCTTGCACGTTTCCTATTATAAGGTCATATACTGGGTTGTCCATGACCATGGCTTCAACCTTCCCCTCAATGTACGGTGTTGAAATGGTGATGAGCGCTACGGGGCAATACTTTGGGGTACCATCCATTAGTATACACTTCCTGGTCCCCCCGGTGTATTCCTCTTTGGAAACTAAAGCCGCCTTTACAACGACGCTGCTACACCCAGTATCTCTTAACACCCTGACCTTCTTCCCTTTCACATAACCTTGGCAAACTGGCATGTTTAACATGGCAGTTTCTT